>APFE031259780.1:0-10248 GCA_000404065.3 Pinus taeda | reverse complement strand
ACTTCTCTGTACATGATAATATTTGGTTCAAGCTCGAACTACGGGTTTTCCATAAATATTTGAGTAGGGTTTATATGTTAATGAAATTATATTTAGGGTTTGTTCGTTGGCCCCATTCCTCATGTAATTAATGTTAAAAACCTTCAGACCTTTTCATTTTTGTATAACTTGGCTCTGGGATTTCAAGATTATAAAACTCGTAATGATTTTTATTAATAGTTTATTTGACATTATTTAGTTTACAAATTACTGTCAAATATAAATTGTTCTTCGAAGATCTTTGTCTTCATGCTCATATTAAAGTAGGTTTTTTTGCAATAGGTTCATGCTCTAGTAATGTATGGTTGTTGATACTTGTGTAATATGTAGTTTATTTTCAGTGTCATGCTTACGGTTGGTTAATATTTATAAATTTATGTCTTACTCAATTGGAAAACAACAATTACTCTTATGGAATTTTAGATTATAATGAAATTTAGATACGCAAACATCACATACTTTTTAACATAATTTTTTTATTTATTAAAATCCTTACAATTATTATTAGTGAGATTTCTTGTATAATTATTGTTGTGTTATAGTTATATTTGCATGCATATGTTTATTATTATATCAAATATAGAATCTATAGGTAGCTCCTAACTTAAGCACTTGCCTCTATTTTCCATATTATATTATACGGGTCTTGGACTATTCGAGACTAATAGGCACTGGGTTGTACCAGTTTGGACTAACCTAGCCCACACCCTACTTACGATTACTATTTAGCATTTGACTTATATGATGTACATTCTTTTTTCACACACAAAATTGTTTAAAAACACATATTCATCTTTCATCATAATACAATAAGACAAGAAGAAAGGTTCACATACTAATAAAATCATATCATAGTAGCGTAACACTTATTTGTGTCAATTTAGTTAGGCCACCACAAAATCACTGAGGAGAAAAGACTTGTTCACCTGACCAACGTGGTTATGTAACCTTTACCAATACTCCCCCTTAGCTATTTTACTTCCAGAATAGTTCTTGAGACAAGGACGAAAACAGGTACACCTAGAACATTTTGGCCACAACAAGTTTGTCTAATATTATCACAGGCCTTATAGATCTATCAAGGAGTGTGACTAGCTAACCAACCTAAGAACCCCTTTCTCTGGCAGCATCCTTTCCTTCCTCAACAGTGTGTTGTTTGAGGAATCAGTTTCATTTCCTATCTTGGACCTTGTCCAACCAAGTTCCAAGTCTCTAGGTTGCCTTAGTCTTTTTCCCTCTCACCCTCTTAGCTCCCTTTTCCCTCAATGAGATAATTTATCTCTAGGGAGAGGAAGAAATGTCTTTTAAGAATGTCATAAGTAAAACTATTTCTTAGCATATTATCCCTTCCGTAATTCTTTGGTAAACCATATCCAATTTCAATTAATAAAACTAAAAATAAACTTTAATTTTTATTATCTATTCATGTGGGGTAGTGTGCTAAATTACTTTAGTAAAATTAAATTAAATATTTACTTTTCACTAGGGGGTATTACATCTTCCCCCCTTGAGTGAAACACCATACTCGGTGTTTGTCCCCAGCCCTTCAAAATAGACTAGGATATGCTTTACACATGAAATTTTCATTTTCCCAAGTTGCCTCTTCCAGGCCAGAGTGCCTTCACTGCACTTAATATGGGTGATAGCTTGCTTACATAACATGATTTCTCTTATACCTAGAGATTTACCAAGGAAGCTTTGTCTAGTTTGACCTACATTCACAATTATCAAAGTTGTCATTAGCTTCAATTGATCATTATTTAAGAAACATGTATATATATAATCATCTCAAATTATATTATAGGCACCATTGGTTTCAATTAAGGGCACCATCAATGGTTGTTTATGTACCTAACAGAGTTCATCAACATGCATCACACATACCAAAGGTCAACAACCTGTACTCAGTAAGAGTTAGTAGCATCATTGTAGCTCATCAACAAAGCAATTACTCCTTTCTCTTACCCAATGGAAATTCCGATTGCAAAAGACCACATCACATGGTTCCAATGTAAATTTCAGATCAGGGGGTACCAATTTTATCCGTAATATTCATATAGTGGTAATATGATTTTCATAAACCATTTATTGTTATTGTCTTTTATGATAGTTTTCAATTAGTGCATTGTCATACTCAGTAACTTTTCTATAATTTTAATTTAGCTCCAAATGTTACATATGCATTTGTCATATATAATTATAGCTTAGAATAACCTTCCTTTCCTGCCATGTTCAAGGCAGCTATATTGTTCCCTACCTTGTCCAAGTAAACTTAGCTATGACCACCTTAAGTTTCTTTTCTCTTTTCTTTCAGCATAGGGCCAAGAGTCCTCTTTGCAACATTTCCTCTATTTTGGCCCTCTATCATCCTATGTTACAGGTTGTGGACAAATGTTATATTCAATTTTCTTAGGTGTGCAGTCATAGGATTTTCTCGCATTTTCACTTGTAAGCGTATTGAAAATCTCACACTCTCTATGTTAATTTATTGTAGTTATTTCTTTAAAATCAACCTACAACATGTTATTCACATTATTAAACAATGGGTTATTTTAATATATTTGACCTGCAAGGTAGTACTACGGAATTGTTAATAAACAAAAAAATTATCTTTGACAAGAGAACACTAATTTCATATTAATTCGTTACCCTAGTAATCCTACTTGTTATCATTATTTCCTTCTCCTTTTCTAAGAAATTTTCCTTACCTCACCCCCCTGATGGCTTACCACCAATGATCTGTTTTTTAGGGAGCATCAAACCCCATAATATAAAAGATGCCATAGCACAACATTACCAATGCTTGAGGATAATTATTATTACCAGTTCCCTTTGGATGAGTGGGCCTAGACACGTTCACGTTAATTATTTTTCAGTTGTTTCATGGAAAAATATGGATCAAGGTTTTATAGTTCAGTTGGTTTCTTTACTTTATCCTTCTCCTAGTAGACCATCGAGGCCAAAAGAACAAGGCAATATTTAAATAACCACAATGAAAATTCAAAGGCACAACCAGAAATAATATTGGAATACTTAAAATTAACAAAAGATAACAATAAAATTACATCACCATGTCTTACAACCATGCTTCTCCAACAAACCTCATCCATGATTCTCGCGGCTCTCTTCTTAGGGTTACATCCCTCTCTATTCTGTAAATTATTAATGAAGGTTTCTATGTTTACATGTGATATGGGGTTTTTCCCCCTCACATTTTTATACCTGTTAGTTGTCTCTTCACATATCGTTAATGTGATTATCTTGATATAGTGACTTTTTATATACATGCTCATTCTAAACAACCATTTGTTGTAACTTCCTTTATGTCTATAAAAGTCATATTAAAGTTCTTTGAGGTACATATTTGGGGTACCATAGACTAGGGGTACACTGCACTTTCCTTGCTGTCTCATTGCACAATAATAAGCATAGGTTATGTACACTTACGCTAGTATGCTACCAACACTCTCTTTATTACAACTTAATATTACCTTACTCGGCTACCTGCTAGTTTTCTGATCACATTTTAACTATATCCACTATCCATTCCTAAAGTCACATTAAGGAAATAGACTCCTTGGAGTATTTAATACACCTTCATTATCTTTTGTACCTTACATATATATGCATATTTCTATGGTGTAATTTTCCAATTAACAATTTTTTTCTCCAAAAAGCATCAGAGCAATAGAAACTAGTTTAAGGGTTTTCCCCTAGTACTTTCACGATCGTATCATTCGAACTTATTATATAGTTATGTATACTTTATCTGTAGTTTTTCTATATTTCCCATGGTGTTTGGTGTGTTTATATTCCTGTTTAATCTAATATACCAATTTAGATCAAATTTTATGATTAACACTCCATTCAATCAATCGAAATTATCATGTCATCTTGTTCTCAATCAAACTTAACCTTTTTGATCATAAGGTGATTATAAAATAGGCCAACTAGTGAACCCTCCCATGATTCAATGTTAGGAGTTTGTAACTTTCAACAATCTTGAGCCCTTTGCATCCATTAGTTGTGGAAAATTAAAAAATATCTAGATTTATTTCGTACATTTTAAGGGTCATTGTATTCCTTCCTAGTAATTTTCCATATTATTGATATTAAATTTAATGTTTCTCATTTTATGCTTACTAAATTTTATGTGAATTTGTTGTCATTGCAACACCACCCTCCAAACTTTTGGCTTACACTCAATTTCATAGATTTCCTTGGTCTTATATATTTTCATCACAAACATTGAAACTCTTTCCATGTCTTTTCTTGAAGTATTTTGGTCCCTCTTGCAAGGTAGGAAAAATGTCATCTTTCGCACAACATGTATAAGCATGTTCTAGTGGTTTAAGGGAATAGATTTGTGCAAATGAGTAAATATAACCATGTAAATATCCATCACACTCATTTCCAAACTTTCGAGCACTGTCGCACAAGTGTCATCATGGTCGTTGCAAAGTGTATCTTTAGTTTCGCACTTGTTGTAAGTGGTTGTGAAGTTTTCACACTAACGGAAGTTTATTGTTAACATGTCTATGATGATCTATGCTTTTGTGTCTTAAAGTATTTTAAGCATGTGATCATAGACAAATTATTATCACTCTTCATATCAGCCTCACTGATCCCCCACTTAGTCAATTTGTGAAAACTTTTTGATCAACCAACCTACCCTCATCTGACATTTTTGAATTATGCATTACACATTCTTAAACCTCTAGCTATGACCTTACCTCTTGAGACTACACAATGCGCAGTTTCTTCCTACCAAGATTGTTGCACTAAGAAGTTTCGGTGCTCAACCCCGAACCTTGGCTCCTAGAATTGTGCAATCCATCTTCCCAACCTGGCCTCAATTGTACATCACAGAATCCCTAGCCTCAACCTCAAACCTTGAGCCCCTCATCTGCGTACTTTCATAATGGCCTAGTTTCCTTTGTCTCTCGAAACTACACAATAGGCTTATTCAGTGCCCATCCCCTCACTATCACAATAACCTCAAAATTTTGTAGTTTCCTCCCTCAACCCAGCCTGGACTATGCATTGCAGAGTCTCAAGGCTCAAGGGTCACCCCCGATTTCTTGAACTATGCAATTTCACAGTCACTGAGCCCCTCTCCTAGCTTTTGACCGGTTCTTACTCATTTGATGGATCAACATTCACTATCTTAGACTACGAGTTTTGTCACATTGATGTTATCTCATCATCAATGAATTGTAGGTGTAGGTACCTTATCATGTCATGGAAAGATGATGAAATGAAGAAGGAAAAAAAATTGAAATAGATCTTTGTAGCTAAGTATGCAAGCTCATCGGTCATGAAAACTAAAAGGGGCACTAGGTTGCGACCACAACTCAAGACTCGATATCATTACTTTCAAGTCATACAAAGGTGGATAAAATAACACTCTTAGGAAGACACATAGCAAGGAGAAGCAAGAGTTGCTTGGCATTACGATATGAACAAGAAGTCCATGTCAGCAGTATCATGTCATGTCATGTCATGAGTTTTCATATGCTACACTATATTGTGGATGATGTAAATTATCTACTCAAAATGTATTGTAAAGTGGAAGTCCAGAGGACACATTCAGAATATGAAGAGTCATGTAAAGTTGACAAGTCATAGGAAGTCAAAGAGTCATGAGGGTTGTTAAAGAGTCACAAGGAAGGTGAAGCATCAACTCATTGGTTATATATATACCCTCATTGTATGAGAAAAGCACTTTTCACCTTGGCTCCTCTCGCAATGCATTAGAGAGACAAACTAGTTCTTTTGAGGAGTAAGGAGTGGATCCACCACTCCACTATTGGAGCTAGTGGTGTTCATTGTATACATGCATATTGGTACTTTTACTTAATATTAGAAGCATTGTGGCCAACACATTCTTCATGCATGGATTATGGATATTTGTAATATTATTCTACGAATGTTTGTAATTCATGTTTTCTTTCATCTGTGCTAAAGTAGTTAAACGATTTTAGTTATTTTAGTACTTATCATGTTGAAAATTTGTTGTAATTATTATTATTGTTATCGTATCCTTGTGGAGTTATTGCATTGGTTATAATGACCATCACATCTTTGTGGACTATTTCTCTTGATGTTGAGCAAATTCTTCTAGTTTACGTGTGTCTCTACTAGGGTGGTACTATTACCTCTCTCTTAAAGGCTCACTTCTCCTCCCCCGTCCGTAGTAAAAGAACTTTGCCACACACATCACTGAACACTCACCAAGCACACCCCCTTTCTTTTCTAAGGAACATTTTACCCCTCTCTTGCTAACAGTTAGAGCCAAGGCATATCTTTAGAAAAACCATCAACGAGTGCCAAATTATGAATGTGAATCCTATACCAAATGATGTGAGGTCTATTTGGGACCAAATATCAGGGAGATCCCTTGAATTTGGTGGGTCCAACACCGTCAACATTTCTGGTGCTAGGAGGGAAACCATATTTTTATGGTCGATAACCTTAGCCACCCAAATCTTACTTCCTTCGGTCAAGGGATTAATATCCCCATCACCTCCCCTGTGCATATTCCTAAAGTTGGAAATCCTTCTCATCCTAAAACTGTACAAAGTTGTGAGATTTCTTATGACCAGATTTGAGCCATCCTCTCTATCACTATAAGTTTCTAAATTCTATTAGATTGATACCCATAGTACATAATCTTCCATATTTTCCAAAGAAGAACCCAACCAACCCCAATGAGATAGTGGTTTCAATAGTCCAATATTTATTTCTCACCACTCTTGAAGAGTTAGCAGACTCTAAAGAGATTGCAGAAAAACCAGAGTAGCCTCTAACCTTCAACGGTGGTGACAATGATAATGTGGTACTCTTGGATGATACTTTCCGCAAGTTAGGCGGTGAAGAAGAAGAGAAGACTAGTCAGATTCTGAAGAAGAAGGGGAAAATAGTGACGAACACATGGCAGACCAAGATCTAGATGCAATGACTCAAGCCCCACTTGCACTTTCGGGTGTGTTATAAAAAGTTCCGAGGCACCTGGAGAAGTTGTTAATGAAATATGACCTTGAAAATGCAGTAAAGGCAGAGGATTACCTGGAAAAATTTTACTTGTATCTATAAATGCGTGAGGTTCATTACGATGATGTTGCAAGTAGTTTTTTTCTGTGTACCTTAGATGGTAGAATAACTGTATGGTATCACAACCTTCCTCTGAACTCAATCTAGAATTGGAGGAGTTTTAAGAAACTATTTATGTAGAAATTTGTTGACGATAAAACTCTTGCCATGATTTTAAGAAAGTTGGGCAGTCTCAAGATGGAGCAGAAAGATAAATTGAAATATTTCAATAAGAGGTTTAACCATATCATCAATATATTTTTGGTAGACACAAAACCTCGTGACTCCATCATTATCCATTATTTTACATCTGCCTTGCCAGCAATCATTGCACATTTTGTGAACAAAATGGTGAAGCCAATTTTGGCTAACAATTCTAAAGAGGAAATTGTAGTTGAAAAGGACTTGCATGTGATTGGATTCATCGTAGATCATGAATCAACAAAGGACTCCAAAGAAATGTGGAAAAGTTCTTAGATCCTTGTAAGAAAGACCAAGGAGAAAGAAGCAACTGATCTTGAGAGTTTGATCCACACTATCAAGTATTTTTCCAATGAATTAGAAGAATTGAAACAAAGGTCATGTGAGACCACCGTAGCCAACAAGCCTCCTATATTCAACATTCTAAGGAGGGTTTCTAACTCTATTAGCAAAAACAACCAACCGGCCATGTCTGTGTAAAGCTCAAATATTGTGTTGAATGTTGAAAGCATGGGCATGGATTAATACTATTCATTTCATCAAGAGTATCATTCAGCAAAGACATGCCCGCAATGGAACCATAGAATGAATGTTATTTTTCCACACATTATTGATACAGTGCTTTCAGATTAGCAAAATGAACTTGTGAAAGAGAGGGAAGATAATTCCACAACTGAAGAATCTACAAGTGTCAAACATGTAGTAAAAACAATCAGTTGTGTTTTCATAGTTGAAATGAAGAGTGCCAAAGGACAACCACTCATTGAGGCCTTGGTTCAATAGAAGAACACCTAATACAACTCGAGAAGTCAAGGGCCAGCCTCCACACAAGAGTTGATGAAACAAAAGTTGAAATAACATTTGTTGATAAAGATTACACTGCCCATCAACTCATCTTAGAAGACTCAGAGAAAGTCTAGTAACCTAGCTAAAATAAAAGGTACTTCCATAAATAGTAAAAGTAAGGCCATCACTCTAGAAGTAGCAAATAAGGAAACTCCACTAGAAACTTTTGCAATGTATCCCACACTACATCAGAACATAGTTGAAAATATGAAGAAAGATTGCGAGATTATCTAACTTTTTGAACTGGCTAAGATCATGAGCCAACAGGAACTTCTTGCATGTACACTCAAAAAATATACCTCAGGTAACCATGCTTCTTCACAGAAGGGATTCGGTATGCCCTCTCATTCTCTCGAATATTTACTTAATTCTTTAACATTTGATGCAAACACACTCTGCCCTCCATTTCTCTTAATGTTCGAAATTTTGAATTTAATGTGTACAATTTCTTAGTTGATTCTGGTGAATATGTAAACATAATGCCTTTATCAGTAGAAAATAAAATCAATGAAAAATGTGATAAAATATGTGCATAGATAATTTAGTTGGGCAGGACTCTTGTGCATGCGATTTGTGAACTCAGAAATGTCTTGATACACTTATCATCTGACCAACGAGTTCACCAATGTATAAACATAGTAATTCTTGACATTCCAGAAGAATATGGTGTATTGTTGACCAGAGACTAATCCAACAATTTAGAGGGGTATTTTACAATGGATTGGTCACATTGGTGGCTTTTGTACAAGCGTAGAAAAAATCAGATCCAGTTGAACTTGTAGCAGTACATGAAACACATGGTAACTCATTTAGAGGGTTAAAATGATCCAATGGCCTTGATAAAACTTATCTTTGGGAATTTCTTTCTTGAAACTGATCTGGGGTTCTGTCTTACTTAGCCATCATGAGTACCACCTGACACATAGTTGGAGCTCCTTCCTAGTCGAACTAGTGAAAATGACACTTGTACAGTTGGTAGTAGTGGTATGTAATAGTAATAGTGTAGCACATAGTCCTTGTACATATGATGTGTAGACATTGTATTTTGAGGGTTCCAAAACATAGGATGGATCAAAAGATGGTTTCGTTTTAGTAGACCCACGATAGAGGAAACATCTTATGTCAAGCCACTTGGAATTCAAGTGCACAAACAACACCAGAGAATACGAAGCACTCATCTTGGGTTTGCAAAGACCCATCGACCTCAATGTTGCAAATCTTAAAGCAGTAAGTGACTCAAAAATTGTCATACGATAGGTACGTGATACTATACATTGTGTGTCACCTCATATCAAGAGTTTCCAAGAAGAGGTATGGTGTCTGTTTTTGCATTTACAAGCGTTCAATATTATTCATGTTCCTAGATTACACAATGCCGCTGTAGATGAATTGGAAAATGTTGTTGCTAGGTTGTCACCGCTTAGGGATGGTTATTCTATAGAGATTATTTATAAACCATCTGTCCCAGTCAAGATCACTAACTTAAGCATTTTCATGATGATATATTCAAGTATGTATCTATCGACAAAGACGAGCATAAGAAAGTGTTGCAGGATGCATCTTGCACAAGCAAAGAGAACCCAATAGAAAAAGGCATGGTATCACTAGAAAATTTGTATGGCTTGCAGAACCACTTCTTAGGTCCAGTCAATGATAAAAACCACAGTTCAATGCTTTCACATGAGAAAATAAATCTTGGTACACAAAAGGATATGAAGTTTGTTAATCTTAGTACTTACTACACACCACAGAAGCAACAAGATTTCATCCACCTGTTCAAGAGTAGGTGGATGTATTCACGTGGACATATGATGAGCTCAAAACTTATGACACATGAATAATGCAACATTGGATTCCAATCAAAGAAGGGGCCAAGCCATTTCAACAAAATTTGCAAAAGGTGCATCTGGCGCTTAAGCCTCTTATTCAAAAGGAGTTGAGGAGACTATTAGATTCTCAAATCATATACAAAGTGGAACATTATACCTAGGTATCAAACTTGGTCCCGATGAGAAAAATCTCCAGGGAAATCTACTTGTGCATTGATTTATGCAACCTCAATTGCAACTC
>APFE031259769.1:76500-115577 GCA_000404065.3 Pinus taeda | reverse complement strand
TTGCAGCAGGTGGTTTTCACCCACATTGGGTTTCCACCTTATATCTAGTGTTCTTTGATGTGACTGTCTGTTTTTCTTGTTCATGCTCATTGTTTTATGGTACTGATATGCAAAAATAAATCAAAGTATAAATAAGGAAGAATTGTTAAAAGGACTAGATAATACTGATTCACCCCCCCTCTCAGTATTATTTTCAACACAAACCTGTCAGAAGGTTTTGTTAGGAGTACAAAGGATCGACCCTCTACCCTGGACCTATGTGAGATCAACTATAAGAGGTAGTCATGGCAATAGGATGATGCCATCATAGGGTGATGTGACAACATGGGAAGATCACACGTTGCATGTGTTTTCGTATTTTGAGGTGTCTAAGTGGGCCAAATATGGGTGACATGTGTCACCACCTAGGAGGAACCATGTGGCTCAAATGATGTCAATGTGACATAACATGATGATGTGGTAACATTTTCAAAGTTCACATCAGAGGGTTAGTTTGGTGAAGTTTTTTATGTATTTGATTTTCGGTGAAAATAAAAAGACAATGACCCTAATTCGGGTCTTAGGGTTAGTCACGACTCTGTTGAAGGTTCCAGACCTTCCAATATTCAAGGGGTCTCCCCAAAATGTGGTCCCAATTAGACCTCACAATGTTTGGGATAAGAGCCCCATCCAAAATATGCCCCAGTTGTTGGTTTCTTAAATACTTTCCTTGGCTCTAATTGTCAGCAAGAGAGAGGAATGCAAATGTGCCTTTGAAGAGCATGTGAGTGTTCCTGGTGAGTGTTCAGTTGTAAGTGTGTCAAGTTTATTCTACTACGACAGGAGAAAAGAAAGTGAGCCTCTAAGAGAGAGATAATAGTACCACCCAAGTAGAGACATACGCAACCAAGAAGGATCTATCTAACATCCAACGAAATAGTCCACAAAGATGTGACAGTCATTACAACCAATCAACAAGAAATATATGTCTAATATCTAGTGGAATTGTCCATAAAGATGTGACAACAATAGTAACCATTACAACACATTCTCAATATGATAAGTAATAAAATAACTGAAATAATTCAACTTCTTTAACAGAAATGAAAGCAAACATGAATTACAAACATCCACATAATAGTCTTACAAATATTCATAATCCATGTGTGAAGAACATGCTGACCCTGAGACTTATGATATTAAGTAAAATTTCCAAGACACATGTATATGAACACCACTAGCTCCAATAGTGTAGTGTTGGAGCCACTCCTTGCTCCCCAAAATAACTAGTTTGTCTCTCTAATTCCTTGTGGAAGGAGACAAGGTGAAAAGTCCATTTCTCATACAATGAGGTTGTATATATAACCAATGGGCTAATGCTTCACCTCCTTGTGACTCTTTGACTACCCTCATGACTATTTGACTTCTTATGACTTTTCAACTTTACATGACTCTTCAAATTCCGTATGTGTCCTTTGGACTTCCACTTTACAATACATTTTGAATAGATAATCACATAGTCCACAATAATGATGTGGAATATGAAAAATAATGACACTGTTGACATGGACTGCTTGATGACATAGAAATGTCAAGTCACTTATGTTGCTTCTTGCCACATGTCTTCTTGAGGATGCTCTTCTATCCATTGCCTTATGGCTTAGAGATAAGAAGTCTTCAATGATATCAAGTCTTAAGTTATGGTCGCAAACTGGTGTTCCTTTGTCTTCTCTTGATTGATTGGCTTGCATAATCAACTACAAAGATGTCTTTTAGCATGTTTCCCTCTTCCATATCCTTCTTCATCATCCTGTCATGGTGCGATAGAGTACCTGCATCTGCAATTCACTTAGGACGAGACTGCTAGGGTCCTATAATTTTTATAGGATTGCTTGATTATCGCTGATCATTATTATGTTTGAGATGTTGTAAATAATATTTCCTCATGCAAATTATTTCCAAAGAGACACCAAGTACCAAGATTTAAGGAGAGTTTTGCATGTAAATGTTTGGATCAGATCAGACTGTAGGTATTTTCATTAGAAAGAGCTCAGAAGCAGCTTTCCAAGAATATCATACACTCAAATCCAATTCCTGGATCAAAAGCAAGAGCAAGTTGAAGTTCGCACCACAAAACAAAGCAGAAAGGCCACAAATGGATAAAGTGTTTTCATATATTTCATACTTCATTTTTATCCTAAGTTCGAAGGCAAAGTGTGATAAGGTGCATATGGACAAAGAATTTCTTTGTCATATTGAGGTTAAAGTACACTCCACTTAGCACCCTCGGGATCCACTCCTGCACTTCATCCACGGCCTTTATCCGTTTTCGGCTCACCTCTCCATTTTGTCTTTACTGTCGGGGTCCGAGGGGGGGGGGGGGGTCCGGAAAGCAGTTTCTCCCGTCGGGCCCCATCCCTTACATGTCGCATCCTAGTGATTTTGCATCCCCCCTCCCCAAAACCGTTAACCACCCGCTACCCCCAATCCGCCAACCTTCTCCCCCTTTCCCACTAGCTCTTCCCGGGCGCTCGCTTCCACTCCTATCCCGACACCTAGTCATGTCCATTACGTAATTAACTTTCGACTTTGTTGTCACTCCCATGCCACTCACTACCTTCCAATTGAACTCCTGTACCCACTCACCTCCACTTCATGTCTCCATATCATCCCCCACCTCCCTGTCACCTCCCGCTTCCACGTCATATGTTTGTTTCATGGCCAAGTAAAACTACGTTTTTTCTGATACAGAACTATGCTTTAAAACATGGTTTACTAACAGCTGGGAACTAATTTTAAAAAACTAAAAGAATTTTTTTCCAATAACATCCTCATGTACAAAACCTCTCTCAGTTTTGTAACAACTATTATGGTTTGGGAGATACTAATGATTCTGTGAAGGCATATCTTCAAGAACTTTTCTATTTCAGTCACCTTTTGCACGGAATATTGTGGATAATCAGAGATGAATCTTGGGAAACTGGAAGAGGTTTTGGTTCATAAGATTCTAAAATACAAAATACTATATCACATTTCACGCAGGTGTCAAGGATTGAGATATACACTATCATCGTTTTAGTCTATTTTTCCGACTTTGCATTGTCTTTTTTTAGAGACCTTTTTGCATAGCATACTGTGGACAATTAGAAATGATTTTGTGTAAATTGGAGGACATTTTTGTTACTCAGATGCTAAGATACAAAAACCTCTCTCATTTTTTTACAAGATATTATGGTTCGGGATATACAAAGGTATTACAAGACCCTATTTTTCAGAATTTCGGGAGGAAAAAGCTCAAAGACAGCTAGTGACTTGGATGCCACCTCATCAAAAGAGTTGCCATCAAATTTGAATTGCTATTCTTTGTCTCCTGAAATACACAAAAATAGTTCCAAGTAGATTCATTAGTTTTGAATGTCCTATATTTCAGTTCTATTTGTGTAATGCAGTTGGAGATATTTGTAACAAATCTTGATATTTTTTCAAGATATTTTAGTTTAGAATTTGTATAAATACTTCATCATTTGAAGTAAGAGAGCTTGATTTCCGAATGTAATTTCCTTCTGCATATTGTAATTTTGAAGTACTGGAGCATCAATAATACAGGCACCTTTCACAAGATTCCTGTGATGTGTTTCTTCTATCTATATGTTTAAACACTGCTATTTCTTTCGTTTGTTTTCTAAATATATGAATTAATCAACATGAACCGTGATAAATAGGATTCGTTATCTAGAGCACCCTATTTTGGTTGTTGTCAATTTTAATGTTTTCCACTGAAGTCAGGTCAAATAATTATTAATTTCTCTTTGGTCTCTATTGAACCTTGCACTTCTTCTATTCCACAAATCATTTAATTTCTAAAAATATCCACTTAATGCAATCTAGCTTGCCCTTTGAGAACTCCTCTAAAAATTGATTCAAAACTTCAATTTAGTTTATAGACTCCATAGCCCAATGGAATTATAGCACTCAAATCAACCAAACCTTCAAACAAAACAAGCAAGTACATCCATAACTAGCCTAAAACTCATATATCAAACATAGCTAAATTAAATACAGAGATCCCTCTCTAAAGCTGACAGAGCTAGATCCCAACTTCTAAAGTGGTTTTGATGTTGTCCTATGTGTTTACTCCCTCAACCTAAAAAATACAGAATGACAACATAGACAACATCATTTCGATAAAACCCTAGTATAAGATGGTGCATGTTGATGCACTGACTGAGCTGAAACCAGGTGGCAGGATGAGGGAGAGGCTCAGTGACTACACAATTTCACAACTCAAGTAGTCAGGGGTGAAGCTCGAGCCTTGAGACTACACAATGCACAATTCAGGTAGTCAGGGGTGAAGCTCGAGCCTTGAGACTATGTAATGCACAATTTAGGCTGGATTAGGTAGACATATTGTGTAGTTCTGGGGCTAACTGAGCAGGGCTGAGGGTTTTTCCCTGTTTCAACCAACTGCGTAGTTCTGAGAAGTAGAGAGGACCTGGTGATTGTGAAACTCAGGAATTCAAGGGTTGAGCTTGAGATCATAGATTGCACAATGCACAGTTGAGGCAAGGTTGGAGGGATGGATTGCGCAATTGTGGGGCTAAGGTACAGGCTTGAGCACTGGAATTGCACAGTGCATAATCCTGGGGAAAGGTTGCAGCTTGAGGGTTAGAACTGCGCAAAGCACAGTTGAAGAAGGCCGATGAGGCTAAGTTGTTGGGGAATTTATGAAATTTGGCTAAGTGTGGGATCAGTGAGCTGATGTTAAAAATGATATTACTTGATTTTGATCACACACTTAGAAAACTTGATGACACAACAACATATATCATCCAGGACATATGAAAAATGATTTTCCCTTAGTGCGATGAATTTGCGATGACTTACGACAAGTGCGATGACCGTGATGACACTTGTGCGACAATGCTTAAAACTTTGGGAATGAGTGCGAAAAATGTCTATATGGTTATATCAACTCATTTTCACAAAGGTAACCCCTTGAAACCACCAAAGCAAGCTTATACACATTGTGCGACAACTAACATGGAAAAAAACGACATATTTCCTTTCTTGCAAAAGGGACCAAAACAACTAAATAAAACACATGGAATGGATTTCAATGTTTGTAATGACAATATACAGGACCAAGGTAGGCTTTGAAATTTAGTGCAAGCCAAAATTTGGAGGGTGTTGTAGCAATGACAACACTTGGTGACACACTGGTATAATTCTAACTTCTCTGTCTCGGTTAACTCTTTTGTGTAGGGTCTCATTTCTTTAGGGACTATTGATTCATCGTGCATACCATTTTGGCTTCCCCACTTACCCTATGAATAGACATGGTCCCTTTGTACCTTTCTCGATTGAATGCAAGCATAAGATTCAAGAACATCGCAATGTTTCGAATTAGAAAGGGCAGTGAAGTTCACAATATTTATATTTCCATAGTATAGTTTTTCATCTCCGGTGTTGTTCTGCTCCTAGCAGGCCTAGACAGTACCCCGATGAAGTCACTCTAAGAACACAAACATTGCTCCGCCACTAGGGAGCCTAGATAATACCCCGACGGATTTACTTGCTTCACCTCTTTGCACAAGAAGCCTTTCTCTTCTTTCGCCTTTTATTTATATATTTAAAGAGGAATGTGCATTGGAACTTATTCATTTTGTGGGCGGAAGATCGATCCCAACTTGTTGAGAGTATGAGAGATTGTTCTTTTAGAGAAGCATATAAATACCTCTTATTTAGGTTTTCTTGTTTATATTTTTCCCCTTTGCCTCATCTACTGATTGGATAAGCGTGAAAACACCAAAACATAAGAATCAAGTGTGGCATAAGGTTTCCGAGAATAGACACAAGGATCATGGTTTGACAAAAACTCTCCTTACGGGTGGATTTTTTTCTATCAGAACTTCATCAACCAAAATATGTGACCAAAAACAAAGGAGGATGAAAGTTAGCTAAACATTGTGTTGTCACAGAACTCTTTTCAATTCAGCCACACAAAAAGAATCCAGAAAACACGTTCACACATGAATCTTTTTTACATAAACGAAAACAAAACAAGACCAACAAACAATAAGAAAGAAAGGAAACTATGTACATAGGACAGGGCGCAACCCTAGATCATCACTGAAATTAATTTTTTAGGCCTTGGCCATTAACGGGAAGAGAGTCAATCCTCCCGTCTAGTGATTTCAGACAATATGTGTGTTGGCCAAGATTTTTGTGTATGGTGAATGGTCTAATCCATAGGGATTGGAACTTAGTGTGTTTGCATTGTCTTCGTGGGATTTGTCACACTTCAAGACTAAGTCACCCACACTGAATTCATTCTTCCCGATAAAATTCTTGTCGAACCACCTCTTGATACAACTCTGGCGGAGTGAAAATATTTCTTTTTCCTCTTGCCTTTCTTCCTACAACTTGTGAAGTGTGTCTATCCTACGTTGAACCAATAAGGAAGGTTTTCCCTGGTATTCCTATGAAGGTTGAAGGAATGGTAGGTAGATGTTCCGGGGTAGGATGGATTCTCATCCATACACCAGGAAGTAACGAGACATATTTAGATATGGTTTTGGCGTGACTCGGTAAACCCATAAGGCATTCACCAAATAAGAGTGTCAATTCCTTTGTTTAGATAAAATGGTATTTTTGATGATGCGGGTGAGGTTCTTATTTGTAGACTCAACAAGACCATTTCCCTGTGGATAATAATTAACTGAATGTTTCAATACAATTCCATTTTCCAATGTAAAATCATATAATTTTAATGATGAAAAATATGTTGTATTGTAAAAAACAAGTGAAGTCAGGGTGTCGAACCTGGAAATGATATTCTTCTTAAGGAATTTGATGACTTTCTAATCATTTGCTTGCTTGAGGGAAACTACTTCTGTCCACCGTGTGAAGTAGTCTATAGCAGTAAGTATGTAACAGTGTTGCTTTGATGAGTGGGGAAAAATTTCACCAATCACATCTAAGCCCCATTGTTGAAATGGTTCTTCCATTGTGATAGGCTACAATGGGGCGGATGACTTCTTTCCTCTGCTAGCACACCTTTGATAAACCAAACACTTGTGGGCATATGCATGACATATATTAATATTGTGGGCCAATAGAAACCAAGCCACACAACCTTGTGTGTAATTGTATCACCTGCGAAGTGTCCCCCGACTGGTCCATCGTGGAGATCACACAATACTCTCTCTGAACCATGTGCTTCCAAGCACATGAGAAGAACTCTGTTATGGTGGTTTCTGAACAACACTCCATGCACCAACTGGTCAGATAATTCTTCGAGCATGAGTGCCCTCTTTTATTTTGCAGATAGGTGAGAGGGAAAGGTGTCATGCTCAAGATGTAGTAGGGGAAGCTCACTAAACATTGTACATTTTTATTTCATGCTCCCACATAGATGGAACTTATTCTTTTGTGTATACTGCTTCTGTTGCTAGTCGACAAAGGCCCTGGCCCTTGATCATGTGAAATGGATTGAAATATAAGTCATACTCCTGCAAACTAGTCATCTAGTTCGCTCTTCTTTCACCCATCTATTGTTGAACAAACAATGATCTAACTGTTAGGTGTGACAAAAAGATAAAACACTGATTTTTCAAGAGATAGGGCCAGAAATGCTTTACCACCTTGTAGATTGCATAAGCTTGTTTGTCAATGGTGGGGTAGTTGAGTTCGAGTCCTTGAAGGTTGGCACTCATGAAAGATATTGTCCGCTCATTATTCTGATAATCCTTTTGTGTAAGCACAATGATGAGAGATGTATTAGAAGCGAAAGTGTAGAGAAAAAATATTTGTTGAAATCTGGGCTATACAAAGCATGTGCATCTACGATAGCTTACTTGGTACGGAAAAACACACCCTTTCCCTCTTATCTTACTTATATATCACATCCTTACTTACCATCTCCTATATGAGTTTCATGATTTGAGCGTAATCATAGATGAATTTGCTGGAGAAATTTTATCTTTTCTATGAAGGACTCTTATTTACCGGGAATGGAATCTACGTTGTAACTTTGACCCTTCCAAGTCTACCTTAATCCCACTCTTCACGATAATATGGCCCAAGATATTACCCTCAGGCACTGCAAAAATACTCTTCTTGGGATTAAGGTATATCCTGTATTTCCGACATTGCTCAAAAATTTTCTTGAGATGGCGTAGGTGGTCAAATATTTTCTTGGAAAACATTGTAACATCATCTAGATAGACCACTACACTTGACTGATCATTCCATGAAATGTGATGTCCATTTCATGTTGGAATGTTGCATCAATATTTACTAGCCAAAATGGCATTCTTATGAATGTGAACGTACCCCACTTCGTGCGAAATGTTTCCTTGAGTCTGTCAGGCTCTGAGACTGGAACCTGTTTGTAACTAGAATACCCATCTAGCGAAGAAAACATTTTTGGCATCGATAATGTTTGCACTATCTTCTCCATAGATGACATAGGGTAGTTATATTTGTCTGAGACGTGGTTTAAGTTGTGGAAATCAACACAAAAACGGATTTTCCCGGACTTCTTTCTTACTGGGACCAAATTTGATACCTAAGTTGAATGTCGCACTTTATATATGATCTGAGCATCTAATATTTTCCTTAGCTCCTTTTGAATAAGAGAATCAAGCATCAGATGTACCTTTCACAACTTCTATTGGAAAGGCTTGACCCCTTCTTTAATAAGAATCACGTGCTGGATTATTCGTGTGTCATAAGTTTTGAGCTTGTCATATGTCCACACAAAAACATCTTGGTATTGCTTGAATAAGCAGATGAAAGCTTGCCACTCCTGTGGTGTGCAACAAGCATTGAGATTAAAAAACTTTGGATCTTTTTTTGTTCCAAGATGTATTTTCTCGTGCGGCAATGTTGAGCTATGAGTTTTTCATTAACTAGCTCTTTGAAGCAGTTTTGAAAGTCATACCACACCTTTTAGCATGAGGTTCTCTTTGTTTGTACGAGCTACATCCTGTAACACTCTCTCGTGCTTGTCTTCGTTGATCGTTGCATCCTTAAATACATCCACGTTCGCCATAAAGTGCAGTATCTGTTGGTCATCATTGAAAATGCATAAATTAGTAATATTGTCGGGGATAGATAGTTTATAAAGAATCTCTACAGAAAACCATCCCTAAGTGGTGATAACCTAGTAGCAACATTTGCTAATGCATCTGCAACTGTGTTACACATATTAGGAATGTAAATGATATTAAATGCTTGGAACTGATACATCAAATACCATACCTCTTGTCGATAACCTTTTAAATGAGGCATCACACAATGTATAGTATCATGTACTTGTCATACAACAATTTTTGAGTCACCTACTGCTCTGAGAATTCCAAAATTGAGGTTGATGGCCCTTTGCAATCCCAAGATGGGTGTCTCGTATTTTGTGGTGTTATTCGTGCACTCGAATTCCAAGCAGCTTGAGATTATATGTTTTCTCTGTCGCAGGTCTATTAAAACACAACCAGCTCTAGAGCCCTCCTACTTCTTCGAACCATCAAAATGCAATGTCCAAACATCATATGTACAAGGACTATGTATTGCCCTAGTACTACTACTACTATTACTAGTTACTGTACAAATGTCATTTTCACCAGTTGGACTAGGAAGGTGTTACAACTATATTAGGTGGGACTGGGGATGGCTAAGCAAGATAGCACCCCAGATCAGTTTCTAAGAAGCAATTTCGAAAGATAAGATCTGCAAAATCCACAATTTGATTTTTAACTTTGAAGGGAGTGATAGTATGTTTCATGTAAGGCTATGAGTTAACCTAGATTTGATTGTTTATGCCCTTATATGAAATCCATAAGTGTGACTAGTCCATAGCAAAATATCCTTGTAATTTTCTAGACCAATATTTTCTCAGGAATACACTGTATGCTTCTGGAATGTCCATAATTACTATATTTATACATTGGTGAATTTGTTGGTTGGATGATAAGTGTATAAGCACATTTCTGAGTTCTCTAATAGCATGGACAAGAGTCATGTCCATATAAATGATTTGTGCATCTGTTTTATTCCATTTTTCATTGATTTTATTTTCTATAGATAAAAGAATTACGTTTACAGATGCACCATAATTGACTAAGCAATTGTGCACATTGTAATTAAAAATTTCAAATGTTAACAAAAATAAAGGGCATAATGTATTTGCATCTAATGTTAAGGTGTTAAGTATAGATTCTGGGGAACCAGAGGATTTACCGAATCCTTTCTGTGAAGAAGTGTTGTCACTTGATGCAGACTATTATAGTGTGTAGACAAGCAGTTCCCGTTGGCTCACGATATTTGTCAATTCATTTCATGTCATCAACTATGTTATAATCTAGTGTGGGGGGAATTTTCAAAGTGTCTAGTGAAGTTGATTTATCTGTTTCGAAATGATGGGATTACATTTACTATTCGTGGAAGTAATTTTCTTTTTAGATGTGTTTCCAAACTTGCTCTAAGTGTTTTGGGATGGGTTGATGGGTGGTGTGATCTTCCTCAGCAAATGCTCTATCGATTTTTGCTCCGTTAACTCTTGTGTAGAGGCTGACCCTTGGCTTCTCAATTTGTATCAAGTGTTCTATTGTTGATCTGGGGCCTCACTCAGTGGCTATTCTTCAACACTCTTCCTCTCAGTTACAAAAACACAACTAAGTGTATTCATTATGTGTCTATCATTCATAGTTTCTTCGGAAAAACATTCTCTTCCTTCCCTTCCACCAAATCAGTCTAGTCATCTGAAAGTATTGTATTAATAAAATGTGCAACAAGAGTGTTTGTGTTGTGGTTCCATTGTGGGCATGTTTTTTCTAATTGATACTCTTGATGAAATGAACAATATTGGTCCATGTCCATACTCTCAACATTCAACACAATGTTCAAGCCCTTTGCAGACTTGGCCGGTTGGTTGCTTCTACTACCGAGTTGGAAACCTTTCTTAGAAAGTTTAATGTAAAAGGATTGATGCTTATGGTGGTCTCAATTGCACTTTGTTTTTGTAGTTTTTAACCCCGTACAAAAATTACCTGCATTGGAATTCTTAAAAGTAGAAAATAAACAATTCGAGAGCATAAAACATAAAACAGATATACACAGAGATTTTCCCTTGGATCCCAAAACCAAGACTACCAGATTGATTTTTCATTATATTTCTTCCAATGTTACAATACATATATATACATGCTGAAACATCCATAAACCCGAATCCGCTAACCCTAGATTAGAACATAACCGTAGTTCCCTTGACTGGATCTACAAAATACCATGGACAAAAAACCATCATACCCAAAACGATGTGCGAAATCCATGCACAAAACCATAGGCAGGTCCACCCACCTAATATAGGGTCCAATTTTTTTTTCATGGAGCGCTGCCCCGGACCCCATGCAGGGGAGCTGCCGCCCCCCTGTGACCCCCTCGCAGTGCACTGCGTAACGTACAACACTACTACTTCTAGAAAGAATATAAAACAACCCAACATTCTCCCACTTGTTGTTTTCTTTCCACGGGGGGGCACATGAGAGCTTAGTCATTGATCCAACCCTGCCACACCCATTGTTTCTCTATATCAATAGAAATTTTCAGTGCTCACAGACTTTGTTAATGCATCTCCAGTATTCTTCAAAGTGTCCACCTTGACCAGCAACACCTTTTTGTCCTCAATCATATCCCTCACAAAGTGATATTGAACATCAATGTGCTTTGTCTTTGAATGATAAGCATGGTTATTTGCAAAGAAAATTTCACTTTGGTTGTCGCAGTATATCCTTATAGTTGGTTGTACTAACCCCATACTTGAACACAATATCTGCAACCAAACTGCTTCCTTGCTTGCATGAGTGGCTTCCATGTATTCTCCCTTTGTAGTTGAGAGTGCCACTAAAAATCATCTCTTACTCATCCAACTGACTGCACCTCCAAATAGGTTAAACACATACCCACTTGTAGATCATCTCTGATCCAGATCTCCAGCCCAGTCTACATCAACAAAGCCACTGATGTCCAAAAATGTGTCCAATCATGGTCTTCTTTGGTAGCACAAACCATAATCACTAGTGCCATGCAAGTACCTAAAAACTCGATTCGTTGTTGTCCAATGCTCCTTCCCCGGTTTTGACAAAAACCTTCTCAATACTCCCACTGCATGTGTAATGTCTGGTTTAGTATAGACCATTGCATACACCAAGCTGCCGACTACACTTGCATATGGAACACGAGACATGTCCTCTTCCTCTTCTTGTGTCTTGGGACATTGTTCAACAGATAACTTTACACCTACAGGAATAGGAACCTTCACCGTTTACTATCCTGCATATTAAACCTTTGCAGTATTTTTGACATACTTCCTCTGGTTTAACCAATGCTTCCTCTTTTCCCGATCTCGTTTAATTTCCATTCCCAAAATATAGTTTGTAGCACCAAGATATTTCATGTTGAATTTGGAGGAAAATTGGGTCTTCAAATCTTGGATAATTTCTTTGTCATTTCCAACCAACAACATATCATCCACATACAAGACTAGATAAATAACACGGTCACCAACTAACTTAAAATACACACGGTGATCTGCTTTGGTTCTCGTGAAGCCAAGTCCTTGTATAAATGTATCTGATTTCTGATATGACATCCTTAGTGACTGTTTTAACCCATAAAGAGACTTTTTAAACTTGTATACCAGTTCTTTCTTACCCTTCACCTCATGGCCTTTAGGTTGCTTCATGTCGATCTCATCTTCCAGATCCCCATGAAGAAATGTTGTCTTCACATCCATTTGTTCTACCTGAAAATCAAAAGCAGCAACAACAAATAAAAATAATATAATAGAAGGTACCTTGGCAACAGGAGAAAAAATATCACCAAAATCAATTTCCGACACCTGAGAATAGCCTTTTCCTACCAACAAAGAGTTATATTTCTCCACCTTTCCTTGTGCATTCATATTCTTCTTAAACACCCATTTTCTACCAATGGGTTTCCTTCTAGTCGACAACTCCATCAGATCCCAAGCCTCATTTTTGTGTAAAGATGTCATTTCATCAGCCATGGCCTCTTTCTAGAGTTTTCCATCCTCTGAATCCACTGCTTCCTTCACAGTTCTGGGATCATCATCAGTAATAGATAAAGAAAAATTTGAATAGAAATTAGATGGACTATACCTTTCTGGCTGCCTTGTTTCTCGAACTGATCTTCTCACAACTAGAGTTTGTGGATGTTCATCTTTTGATTACTCTTTTCTTGTAGAGTTTGATTCTTCCTCCTTTAGCTCAAACTCTATCTTCTTAGGTTCCTTTAGTTGGACTTCATGTTTAATAACATCTTTGACCTCTCTGAACACCACATCTCAATTGTACACAACCTTCCTTGTTACTGGGTTCTAAATTTTATAACCCTTTAAACCATCCTTATACCCAATAAAGATGCACTTTTCATATTTACTATCCAACTTTGTTCTTTTCTCCTTTGTAACATGTACATATGCATCACATCAAAATACCCTTAGATGTGAAAGAGAGGGTTGCTTACCAGTCCATACCTCTTGTGGAGTCTTATCCTCCAATGCTAATGAAGGTGATCTGTTGACCAGGTAACATGCAGTCTCCACTGCCTCTGCCTAGAATTCATGTCCTAACCCAACATCACTGATCATGCTTCTTGCCCTTTCCATCAATGTCTTCTTCATTCTTTCTGTAGCTCCATTTTTCTCAGGTGTGTATGGAGTAGTCTTTTGTCATGCTACACCACACTTCTTATAGAATTCTTCAAATTCGTTCTTGCAAAACTCTCCACCATTATCTATCCTCAACACCTTTATCTTCTTCTCTATTTGGTTTTCCACCAGAGCCTTAAATTCTTTAAACCTATCAAAGACTTCAGATTTCTTCTTAAGGAAATATATCCATGTATTCCTTGAGAAGTCATCTATAAATGATACATAGTACACAGAGTTACCCAGTGATGGAACCTTCATAGGTCCAAACACATCACTGTGCACAAGCTCCAATATTTGTTTCGCCCTCTTACCACCAGATTGGAAACTCACCGGATTCTTCTTTCGATATACACAATTTTCATAGAAATCAAAATCCAGAGAGCTATTAGTCATACCTTCTACCATGCCTTTACCATGAACTATTCAAAGGCCCTTCTCTCCATACGTCCAAGCCTTTGATGCCATAGCATGGTCTTTTCCCCAGAGACCACTAGTTTTTCTGCTCCACTTTCAAGAACCACAAAACCATTGCACCCATTAACAACAGCGCTACCTTGCAGCTTGTACAAAGTTCCAATACGAACTCCTTGCATCGATACCAGTGCTTCCCAAACCATCTTGTAGGTATCCTTCTCGAACACTATTTTTACACCTGCATCATCCAACTTGTTTACAGAAATAAACATTCTGGCCAATGCAGGAATATGCAGAACACCCAAAGTGTTCTAATCCTTCCACCTTGCAAATTCAACTTAAATTTTTTGCGACCAACAATTTTATTCTTCCTGTCATCCCCCAAGAAGACATCACCGCCATAATATTTCTCATACTCGCAGAACCACTCTCTATGGGGAGTGAAGTGAAAGGATGCACCTAAGTCAATCAACCATGCCTCATGATCTACATGTGTACTTGAAGAAGCCAAGTACACATCCCCACCTTCATCTGAGGTGGTTTTCACCTCTGCAGAAGGAGCATCATTAGATCCATTTCCTTTGTAAGGAGCTTTAGATTTACAATCCCTTTTGTAGTGCCCTTCCTTTCCGCATTTATAGCACACCTTTACAAGTTTTCTTGGAGATTTAGATCTCCCACTCGATGACTTATTTTTGTTTATGTTCTGGGACCACCCTCATACAGAAAAGGCATCACATTTCTAGCTCTCCATATTTTTCCGTCTCATCTCCTCTGTCAGTAAGGATGAGACTATTTCATCAAACTACAAGGCAGTTGCATTGCTACCTATTGCAATAACTAGACTATCCCACGAATCTGGTAAAGAACACAAACAAATTGATGCACTTATCTTCATCTGAAATTTTAATATTAATATATAATAACTAACTTACCACAGTATTAAATGTGTTCATATGCTCTGTCACAGAGTCTCCATCTTTCATCCTCATCTTATACAACTTTTTCCGTAGGAACAATTTATTCACCAGAGACTTAGATTGGTACAAAGTCCATAACTTATCCCACAAAGCCTTCAACATAGCTTCCCTTGATACATTTAGCAATACTAAATCTGAGACACACAATTGTATTGTGCTCTTTGCCTTCTGATCCAACTTCTTCCATCTTCATCGAACACTCTCGTTGGTTTAGTACTCGGATCTACCACAATCCACTAATCTTTATCTACCAACAGATCCTCCATCTTGAGTTTCCATAACTCAAAACTCTGACCATTAAATTTCTCGATCTCTATCTTTCCACTGCTCGCCATCTTCTTACACCACCAGAATCGATCCCGCAGATCTCCCACTGAATAGGGTCTACCACAGGCCCAAATGAAACCCTCAGCAACAAAGGCATCCCTTTGAAGCCAAAACAACTCTGATACCAAATGTAGGTTTTAACCCCGTACAGAAATTAACAACATATGAATTCTAAAAACAAAAAATAAACAATAGAGAGAGCATAACACATAAAACAAATATACATAGAGATTTTCCCTTGGATCCCAAAACCGGGACTAGAAGATTGATTTTTCATTATGTTCCTTTAAATGTTACAATACATATATATACATGATGAAGCATCCAATACCAGGATCGAAAACCATTACGCCCAAAACCATGTGCGAAAACCATAGGTAGGTTCGCCCCACTTGATATAGGTTCAAAAAAAAAAATCACCCCAGACCCCGTAGAGGGGGGCTAACTACCCCCCTTAACCCCCTATACACGGGGGGCTTCCGACCCCCCGCTAGTCGTGGAAATAATATAACACAACCCAACACACAATTCCCTTTCAACCACGGTCACTTCTTCGTACTTTTCAGCTAATGTTGGCTTCACAGTTCTTTTCACGAATTACACAATGCTTGTTAGTAAGTAAGACATGTAATAATCAATAGTGATGGAGTCATGAGGTTTTTTGTCTATGATAAATCCATTCAGTATACGATTAAACCTATGATTGAAATACTTCACTTATTCTTTATGCTCTATCTTAAGATTACTCAACTCTCTTAACAACATGGTGGGGGTTTTATCATCAACAAACTTCTCAAGAATTAGTTTCTTAAAACCTATCCAATTCTAGATTGAGTTCAGAGGAAGGCTATGATATCATACAAATTCTTTGCCATCTAAGGTACATGAACAAATTCTAAATGCAACATCATCGTAAAGTACCTCAAGAATTTGCAGATGCAGGTAAAAGTTGTCTAGCTGGTCCTCCGCCTTCACTACATTTTTAGGGTCATACTTTGTTAAAAACTTCTCCACGTGCCTCGACATATTGTATGGCCCCTAATTCATCCAGTCTAGATCTTGGTCTGCCATATCTTCATCATTGTTTTCCTCCTCTTTGTCAGAATCTGATGGGTCTTCTTCTTCACCGCCTAACCCATGGAAAGTATTGTTTGAGAATACAACGTTATCGTCGTCACCATTGTTAAAACATGGAGGCTACTCTAGTTTCTTTTCATTTTCTATAGTCTCTGCCAACTCTTCAAGGGTGGCAAGAACCAAATATTCAACTATTGAAACCACTTTCCCAGTAGGGGTGGTCACGCTATTCTTTGGAAAATATGAAAGATTATGTACTTCATGTATGAATACGATATGTCTTGAAAATTTACGGTTGATAGGGTGGATAACCCGAATTTGGTTGTAAAATATTCCATAAGTATTTCTAAGACCAGGTTGAGAATAATCACCAACTTTAGGAGCATGAGTATGGGAGGTGCCGGGAATGTTAATGCCTTAACCAAAAGAATTAGGGTTTCAGTGGGTGAGGTTATCAACCATAAAAATATTGTTGCCCTCTTTCTAGCGCCAAAAATGTTGACGGTGTTGGACCCGGAAATATTCAAGGGGTCTCCTTGATATGTGGTCCCAATTAGACCTCACATCGTTTGGGATAGGAGCCCCATCTAGAATATGGCCCGATTTTTAGTTTCTTAATGATTTTCCTTGGTTCTAATTGTCAGTAAGAGAGAGGAATGAAAATGTGCCTTCAAAAAGAAAGTGAGTGTTCTTGGTGAGTGTTCTGTTGTAAGTGTGTCAAAGTTATTCTACTGTGGAGGGAGAAATGAAAGTGAGCCTCTAAGAGAGAGATAATAGTACCACCCTAGTAGAGACACACACAATCAAGAAGGACCCGTCTAACATCCAATGGAATAGTCCAGAAAGATGTGACAGTCATTACAACCAATTAACAAGAAGGATGTATCTAATATCTAGTGGAATAGTCCATAAGGATGTGACAACAATAGTAACCATTACAACACATTCTCAATATGATAAGTACTAAACTAACCGAAATAATTCAACTACTTTAGCACAAATGAAAGTAAACATGAATTACAAACATCCACAAAATAGTCTTACAAATATTCATAATTCATGCATGAAGGATGTGTTGGCCATGATGTTTATGATATTAAGTAAAATTTCTAAGACACATGTATACAATGAACACCACTAGCTCCAATAGTGGAGCATTGGAGCTGCTCCTTTCTCCCCAAAAGAACTAGCTTGTCTCTCTAATTCCTTGTGGGAGGAGCCAAGGTGAAAAGTACATTGCTCATGCAATGAGGGTGTATATATAACCAATGGGGTGATGCTTCACCTCCTTGTGACTCTTTGACTACCCTCATGAATGTTTGACTTCCTATGACTTTTCGACTTTACATGACTCCTCAAATTCTCCATGTCTCCTTTGGACTTCCACTTTACAATACATTTTGAATAGAAAATTACATAGTCCACAATAATGATGCGGCATATGACAACTCATGACATGGCATGACATGACACTGTTGACATGGCAATGTCAAGTCACTTATGCTGCTTCTTGATATATGTCTTGTTGAGGATGCTCTGTCATCCACCTCCTTATGGATTAAAGGTAAGGAGTCTTCAGTGATATCAAGTCTCAAGATGTGGTCACAAACTGGTGTCCCTTTGTCTTCTCTTGATTGATTAGCTTGCATAATCAGCTACAAATATGACTTTCAACATGTTTCCATCCTCCATCTCCTTCTTCATCACCTTGTAATGGTGTAATAGAATACCCACATCTACAATTCACTCATGATGAGACAACATCAGTTCGATACACCCCTAGTATAAGATGGCACATGTTGATCCACTGACTGAGCCGAAATTAGGTGGTAGGCTGAGGGAGAGGCTCAGTGACTTTTAAATTGCATAGCTCAGGTAGGCGTGGGTGAAGCTTGAGCCTTGAGAATGTGTAATGTGCAGTTCATGCTAGATTGGGAAGGAAGATTGTGTAGTTCTAGGGCTTAGTGATCCGGGCTAAGGGGTTTTGCATTGTTTTAGCCAACTGTACAGTTATGGGAGGTAGAATACTCATGTTTATGCAGCTCAAGAGCTCAAGGGTTGAGTTTGAGCTTAGAGACTGCACAATGTGCAGTTGAGGCTAGGGTTGGAGGGATGGATTGCGCAATTCTGCGGCCAAGGTCTGAGCTTGAGCATTGGAACTGCGCAGTGCACAATCTTGGGAGAAAAAAATTGTGCATTGCACAATGTCAAGGTGTAAGGTTGTAGCTTGAGGTTTGAGATTACACAATGCATAGTTGATGAAGGCCGAATGATGCTAAGTTGCTAGGGAATTTTCGAAATTTAGCTCTGTGTGGGATCAGTGAGCTGATGTGAACAATGATATGACTTGATTATGAATACACACTTACAATAATTGACAATAAAACAACATAGATCATCCAATACATATGAAAAATATTTTTCCCTTGGTGCGACAACTTTGCGATGACTGATGACAAGTGCGACACTAGAGATAGACATTGTGACGACCGTGATGACACTTGTGTGATAACACTTAAAAATTTGGGAATGAGTGTGACATATTTCTACATGGTTAGATCAACTCATTTGAACAAAGGTAACCCCTTGAAGCCACCAAAACAACTGCTTATACACATTGTGCAACAATTAACATGTGAAAGGACGACATTTTTCCTTTGTTGCAAAAGGGACCAAAATACTCAAGAAAACACATGGAATGTATTCCAATGTATACGAAGACAATATACAAGACCAAGGTAGGCTTCAAAATTTGGTGCAGGCCAAAATTTTGGAGGGTGTTGTAGCAACAACAACAATGTCCATGACTATTTAGGGTAAATGTAAGCTTATAGTTGGAAAGAAGGCTAATCTTCAACCTTGCAACTTGCATTAAAAGTGTGTCCAAGAGTTGTTTTTGTGAAGGAATTGTGTGTTAAGATTTGTGGCCAAATGACATGAACAGGTTGTCAGGAAAACACTATGGAAGCATGTTGAAAGGCCATTTTAGGTAGAATGGGACGTATTTGGCTCAAGGTCATTTTAGGCAGTCGTTCCATCACATTTGAAGGTTTTCCAATTGCTGAAACCTCCACTAAATCCTTCAAACACCACATGTGATCTCAGAACCTCAAGAAGCACACTTAGGAAAAGGAATTAAGGCCAGTGACATTGCACTATGCTAATTCAAGGAGTTTGGTCAATGGAGTTGGTGGAGAGAATTATTTTAGTGATGGAATTTCTATGTAACTTGTCAAGATGATAAATGAATTACTCATGGTGCCATTCAATATTAAATGAAAGAAATTCCCTCAGGTAGCTAGAGAAGACTCAAGATCCTGTGGAATGCTATGTTGGAGAAAACTTCAAGTCCCAAGAAAGTGTGGAAAGTCATAGTATGCCCTACGTCGTACCAAAGTTGTATAAACCGGGTCCTTTAGCTATTCGAGAAAGTGAAATTCTCAGTCAATGATCAATTTAGTTGTGGAAATAAAATTGAACAAGAAATATGAGCCATATGAAAAAATGTCACTAGTTTTGTGAAAGAAACCATTATGTGAAATTAAATTCACTAATCGTCTGTTGCTTTAATTCTAATTCAAGTACTCTATTTCAATTAATGCATGGACTCGAACTACGTGACTTGGCTAAAGTCTATCCTCTGGAATGTGTAGAAGTTAAATGACGAAAGTGTTAGAACAAGGCAAATGTGCATGCTGAGTGGGTGGAGTGAGCAGTGTTGTATGTGTATTTGGGTGATATGGTCTATGAGTGAAAGTGTGCCTGCACAGTAGTGAAACACAGAGAGTGCATCAGAGTTGAAGTTGCAGAGAAGAGGGAAACTAAGAGTGTGGATGCAGAGAAAAGATGAAGGACCTATAAGCGACAACAAAACAAGTTCTTTGTGATTTTATATGATAGAAGTAGGCCACAACTTTTAGTTTGAAAATTGTATGAAATATAGGACAGTTGGTTGAAGCAGGTTTTGGCCTGCATTCATAAGAGATTGGTGCATCTTGGAAAGTCGTATATTTCTAATTTGAAGGGGGTTGGGGAATCCTATGAGTGGGAGATCACAAAAAAACTGATGTAATTGAGTAGGAGCCATGATTACATCATAATAAAAACTAGATTTTTGGTTTTTCCCTTTTGGGTTTCCATTTTAAATCTCTGTGTATATGTGTGTATGTTGCTCATGATTGATGGTGTGTGTTCATGTGAATGGTTTACATTGTTTCTTATTTATTTAAATGTGAATTCTTATGTGAGTGATTGTCGAGTTAAGAGAAAAATAAGAATTGAGGCTTATTGTTAAAACTAGCATTAGTTACTGATTCACCCCCCTCTGAGTAATTCCTTATTCCAATAGACGTAAGATTTAAAATCTGCAATAAAATTTGAGCTAAATCAAGACTATAACAAGGTACTTGATGTATGAAGCTTTGATGAATGCTTTTGTTTGAAAATATGCAATTTGAAATTTAATCAATTACCTGTACTTGCATATTGTTAGATTCGGTCTGTTCATCCCTCCGTCAGAGATCAAAATCTCTTTTGTTGCATTTCATTTTTAGGTGTCTCATTCACCTCAATCATTTTCATTCCATTAGGAGCATCGGTCTTCTGACGGAAGGGTTTTTCACTCATGCCCCTCATGTCATGTACCTGCTAGTCCATGTCTATTCATCAAAATCAATTTTAAAGTCATTTACAGTCCGGTTTGGTCTCTTGGTCAGCAAAGAGTCATTTCAATCATTAGGTCTAGGGTTTAGTCTTCAAAATGACTAATAACATCAGCAGACATATGAGGGAGGTTCGAAATAAGTTTTCAGCGCAAAATTTCATCATTAAAATGATTGATCGTGACTTTTATTCAAAACTCTGTTTTGAAGAAAAATCGTCAAATTTCGTCTTTTGTAATAAAAGCCATGTAATTTTCAAAGTTTTTTGGTTTTGAAATTCTTCAGGTGCAGCCCTGGTCATCCTTTGCTGACATCTAGTGCCAACATCCCTGCAAAAAATTGCCAAGAATTTCATCATTTGAGTCAAAAAATCAAAGGAAACAACCAAAAAATAGAGTTTGTATTAAAAGGTGGAAAGTTCCAAATTCAAAACATAAGAAAGTGGGTTTTTGCAAAACAAAAATCAAATCCATGACTATACAAGATATTTTCACCATTCAAATGTCATTTGCTCTCAAGAAGTTGTCAAAGACCCAAAGGAAATCGTGGAAGAGCAAAAATTGTGATTTTGAAGGTCGACTGTGTGTTGGAAGGTTGCGTGGCGCATTGGGCGGAGGTCGCGGCGCATAGAGCCGCCGTTCACATTGTAGTTTTGAACGTGCATGGCACACATAGACAATGTGGCGCACTAGGTATGTCGCGCGGCGCATACAGCCAGAGGCCCGAAAACGATCAAAATTTGCTCCAATCACTCAACAACACACAAATTTGCCTCGTTTCAAGCAGGTAGAGTCTCCATACTGATGTGCATTCAAAATGTGATGATTGTGTGATGGTGTTTATTACATGAATGAATGTGTGGAGAACAAACCCCATCTTTTCAAAACTGTCAAACAAAATTTCTGCCTAGGGTTTTGATGGTTGTTTTGCCACCAAGTTTATTCCCTTGTCCTTTTGTTTCCATTTCACTCCCTTATTCCCTAATCCCCTATTCCCTAGTTATTCCTATCCCTATCCCTAAACCCTACAATATCTCATCCCTATCACTTCCCATATCATTTGCAAAATCCCTAAATCCCCAATTCCCAACAGTCAAGTGATTGTTATTGTACACCTTAATTTCACTTGACAAACTCCACTTTTCCCACTGTTCCATATTCCTCACAGTCCCTCATTTGACTTTGACATATTTGACCTTGGACTAAAGGGTACCAAATTCTCCTTTTCAACAAGCTGTTAAAATTACACCTTGCATGGACATTATGGAGACAGACACTGAAACATCATATGAACAAGACAGTGATTCTACCACAGAACTTCATGCACCGAGAAGGCTGCGTAAGGGTGGCAGACATGTCAGAGAAGAGCCCACCTCATTGACTCAATTGCAGGCATGCCCACTTGCCATGGCATGTTTCCAACAACAGTCATGCTTTCAGTATTGTGAGAAGATTGCTCAGATTCAGTATCATCAGGTGTTGGCTTGGTTGTTTGTTTTACATTTGCATGATGGTCAGGTAACTCTTACTGGTGTAAACTTCACCTTCACACCAGAAACCATTTCTCAAGCAACAGGAATACCGAATGTAGGTGAGGAATGGAACAAAAGACAGTAGGTAGAAAGAGTACATTATGAACCATATATCAGGCCTAGCTATGTGAGACAGCTCAGCAGGGTGTTCCCATTCCGGTTTTTGAAAGAATGCTATGCGCCGTTGATGAGACTCATTATCTGATATTTCAGTTGTGAAGGCCACTTCTCACGCCTCTATGCATACCATATCATGTTATTCATGCATTTCACGAGAGTGAAAATGATGAACATTCCATATTTCATGTGCCGAAACATCGAGAGGATGACTACTCTTGTGCAGAAGAAGACTCCTGAACAACAGTACAATACCATTTATCACTATGCGCTCATCAAGATCATTATTGTACATCAGTTGAGCTTGCAGGGTATCACATGGCTAGACTTCATTTCCCATGAGTTCTTCACAGCTTCAGCAGCTCATCAGGAGGTTGTCCATGATGTGGGTGACCCTTCACATCAGTATGGAGGTCAGGAGACGGAGATTACTAGTGTGCCGACATCTGTCACCTATCAGAGAGGCATGAGAGGATTGTTTGCAGCAGCCCGATGAGTACTATCTCCACCTGGGGTGAAAGGGGTCTCATTGTTGTCATCGGCAGTACAGGTACAGGTATAGGACAAAGGCAAGAAGCCTATTCAGGATGAGGGCCCTTCAGGAGGCCAAGACATTGATTTCATCCTCATTTATGATGTTGTGAGCTTGTTTAGCTCAAAGCTGAGGGAGATTATTCAGGAGCAGAAGGCCAAGATAGATGCATTGACCGGCAAGTTGCAGAGAGCTCAATGGGTCATAGACTACTTGGAGCAATGAAACAAACAACTAGAGGATCAGCATACAGTAATGGAATTGCAAAACATCCATGAAAATCGCCAAGCTGCCTAAAGAAGGAGGGTGGAGTTCACTTCGCTTGAGAAATAGATCGACGCCGATTGGGAATCTTAGCTTGAGAGGATCAAAATTCATCTTGAGAATTTGTTGGTAAAGGCAAACAAAGACAAGGACATGCTTAGGCACATGAAAAACCATTATTGGGCACGAACTCATGTTTGCAAAGCGAGGATCAAAATCCTGAAGGCAAGACTAAGGAGGGCAATAAAATGATGCAAAAGGCATGATAGGCTCTAAATCTTGGCCAAAGCTTCTTTGGCTGAGCATGACAGTCAATGATAGACCTTCAGTGCAAATTTCAGCAAATTTGGAGAAAATTTTGTCAAATTTGAATTTTTTGGCTTCAAAACAAATTTCCCTGCCCAATGCGTAGCGCCACTTGGCGCGTGCTTATAATTGGGAGATCCTCTGGAGGAAAATTGTGCATTTTTGGATTTTTTATGAAAATTTATGCATGCTCATGAATTACCTAAGGATTTCATCAAGTTCTGGGTTACCTAAAGGGTCAAAACACACACAACAAATGACCTCTCTACCACCTTTTGCACCCACAGAAAGCAGTCTTGGGCGATTGATGTTTTGGAGGGGAAAATGAAATCGAAATCCAGAAATTCCACTTGGGTTGGAAAGTAGACAGGTAGGGCTTTCCAACGAGCTATCATGAGCTAAATTTCGATTTTGGGAAGGGCCTCAAAATCAGCTCCAAAATTGTGCTATGCATAGAGATTTTGGGCGCGGCGCATAGAGAATTTTGGCCTATTTTTCACTCTTCAGCTTAGAATTTCGGCCAGTTTTGACTAGTTTCACTTTTTGATGTTACTCTTGATCTAACTTGATGTAATTTCATGACCATGATGTAATTTTGGTACATTTTTACTTTTCCTAGTAGACTCATTCACCAAAAGGTGAAATGTGAGTGAATGAATCAGTTTCCTAACATGTAGAGGCAAGTTGTTTCATTGCCTATTTTTCAGTTCCTTGTTTAGATATGGTTGAAACACCTCCTAGAATGATGAGCTTGACCCCTAGAGGCATGGGAAGGAGTTAGGCTTGTCTATATCATGTAATTTCTCAATCATTTTCAGGGTTGGACACTTGGGATTGCTTGGCACTTCATTTTACATTTGATTTCTGCATTTTTGGCAAAAGAAAGACCAGGGTTTTGCAACACTTGTTTGAATCCTTGTGGCTTTGTGTTTTGATGGTGTTTTTATTCATGCAATTGTAAGTTCATTGATGTTTTATGTATGCCATTTCCCTTCTCTTTGCTTATGAAATTAAACAAATTGAGTGACAAAGGTGGAATTCATTAGCTTGATGTGCTCTGCCTATTAGTTTTGTTTAATTCTCAATGTTTTCTTCAGTTTGAAGGGGATTCTCGATACCCTCTTTCCCTCTTTAGCTCCTCAGTGGTCTTTTCTATCCATTCATTTAATCTAAAGCATCAAAAATACTGCCTACCTTGCCCTAACCGGAACTCTGCAAAAAATTGGCCTCGTCCCCAGACCCAAATTTGCCTTTCCCGTTTTCCAACACAAAACCCCAAAAAATCAAATCAAATCCTTGCACTTCATACCTAGCCTAATATCAGTTGTTAAATCAATCATCTCAAGCCCCATCGATTATCTTTGCTGAGATTGACCCGGAGAGAACCCTCTCCTGTCCTCGTAGGGCTAGCTACGAGGCTGAGTGTGGTTTGATGTGGACCTAGAAGCTTACCTTTTCAGCCTAAGGTAAATCTAGGCGCTAACGCATATATGTACATATAAAAATAGATATACCTGCGTAAAATATGATAAATAAAAATAAAAACTCAGCTTTATCTATTCCTTTTGTTAAGATCTAGATTGTACACTTTTTCTCCAAGTGTTTACTAGCTAGATATATATGAAAATTACATCAATGTTAGTAAAACAAAATAGAAAAACAAATTGGGAGATTGTTTTTAGATTTTTATAAATAAATGGTTGAGAAGGTGACACTTTAACTTTACTTTTCTTACAATCTTTTCGGTTTGCAATCAGAACTCCCTTTTTGTCAGATTCCCCTTGGGGGATTAGGAGTGAACAGAGCATGGGATCTAAACTATCCCAATCAAACTAGTCTAAACTAACATGAAAAAAATATTATAGGCTAAAGCTTCAGAAAATAAAACATAGAAGAATCAATCCAATGTACGAGAATATTTTGCAAAATAGTTTTTTATTGGATAAATCTCGTAGTCAACAACAATTACTAGAGGAGTGTCTAGTCTTTTATAGAACTTTTTCTAATGGCTAGATAGGAACTAGTATGAATTCTAAAAAATAATATTTACTAGTCAACCACATATTGAAGATTTAATAACTTTTTTTAATAAAATATTATATTAAGTTCATGACATTTCCCACTGAGGGGTCAAGCTAATTCTCAAAAAACCCAAGGAAATTCAATGTTTTCACCTGCAAATGATCCATAAGTCACCAAGATGAATAATAGTAGCCTTTAGTGCTCTAATGTCCACTTTGACCTTTCCAACAACTATCTCACCTTTTTAATTGAATTTTCCATGTATACTACTTGAACTTGACAACTTTCTTTTAGATATCCAATGGCTACTAGAATTTTCTAATTCTACCACTTGGATTTGATGTAATTCAACCTAATTTCATTTGGGTCCTACTTTGTTTGACCAAATTATACGACGCATTGCCACATCATCACTTTGTGCCACTTCATCATGTCATGTGCTAGATTTCTAATACCCTTGGAAATTTGGAGAAACCAAGACATGTGTTTTTTTATTATCTCATTATGAAGACCAATTTTAACATATTACATGTCAAATTCTGACTCTGTGAAGCCACTTGGAAATTTGTCCTACCACGTCATTATGCCCAAGTGGATGGTCTCTAACACCCTTGAGGATTTGGAAAATCGAAAACATGGGTTTTATTCCTCTTGTTGAATAAACCACTTTTATGTAATGCATGTGAAGGCATTCCCAACATTGCACCCATTCTACTTCCTCGAAACCTTTTCCACCTTTTTTACCACCTTTGACCAACCATATCTTGAGAATGCATTTACCAAATGGAAAAATTCCATGTGGCATGTCATCTTTTCATTGAGATCTATAGATTTGAATTTTTTGACTTTTGGAATAACATTGCATTTGGAAATATGAATTTCCTTGGGAAGCATAAAAATTTCATTGACCTCGAGACTAGCATATTTGAGAAACATTTTAAGGATATTAAACCAAAGCCAAGGTTGTTTATATACTTGATAGAATTATAACTATATGTAAAGACGTAGGTGCATCTAATATGCAATAGACTGGCCCCTACAAGAGTGATTACCCCTACAAAAGGAAGGCTCCTAAAAAACCATGAGTCCACATATAAGCTCACCTAAGGCTCTCCATTCCTATCTAAGACAAAAATAATTTGAAATTAACTCAAAGGGATTGGCCATGGTCTAACCATAATTGGACTAGCTCAACATGACACAAGGTATAGGATGCCTGTAAGGTCTCACATGGTTGTTACATGGCTTTTGACTTGTGACCTTGGACTTAATATGGTGTTTAAGAATGCTACAATAGATATAGGAACCCCTACTAAAAGAGGGGTGACAAGAGGAAAGACTGTTGCAAAATCCAAACAAAATTTCCATTATTTTCTTTCCCAAGAAGTTAAAATCTTGATCAAGGTCATTTGATTTTTTTACGAAATTAAGAAACTCTTGTTAATGATTATGTTTTGATGTCCTTCCAGAGGATGAAAACAACATATCCTTTCCAAATTTTAATGCACATGGCTTCTGTTCCATAACACACTCTCCAAAAAAAATTATCTCCCAAAGTTGTCTTTACATATTTCACTTTTTTCAAGCCTTGGACTTCATTTTAAGCTCTTATTAGTGAATGGGAGCATATTTCTTATATTCTTTGCCTACACTCAATATACAAATAGTAGTCTAATAATTGTTAATGGAACCCATCTGGCATGGATGCAAGTTCTTCTCAATATATTCTTAATATAATGGTCTATCTATTTTTATGGATGGGGTCCTATTTTATATCCTACCCAAGCCTTCAACCTTATAATATCTTCAACCCTTCTTAGACATAATCTCCCAATGAACTCATGGTTCATTTGTCATAGAACTTTCCTCGTTATTTGAATTTAGTAGGCATCCTACCTACATAAATGCACACATGCCACAAATTTCAATTTGGTAGGTAAATTGCACGATTTGACAATTTATCCCTATTAAGTAATGCTCAAAGTAATAGACCTCTGATTGATGCAATTAGGACATTTAGAGGAATATGATCTTGCATGCAAACCCTTCTCCCCAAGTTTGAACTAAGGGAAATTAGTTGGTTTAAGCTGATTTAATTTTATAATTTAATCATATATGCTCTATCAAATTTGCTAAACTTTTGTAGGAAATTCTATCTAGACTCTAAGAGATGCAAGAAAAGGAAAAAAAATGCTAAGGAAATATTGGTCACATGTCAATCACAAGTTATTTTCACTAGTAAAATATCTTGATGAGATAATACCAATTAGCGTGGAATATGTTGGAACCATAGAAGAGAAATTAAAGTGCAAAGTAGTACAAATAAGAAAGACTAGTGGAAAATTATAGAGCTAACTATAAAATTCCTCAATTCATTAAAGATGTTTTTCAAAGTGAAAAAATAACCAAACATGTTGTAGAGCGAATTATATGAAAAGCAAAACATTTACAAACTCTAGGTCCAAACATACAAGAAATAAAGAAATATGTCCAATTAATGGAGCTGGAGTATCAATAAATTCACTTGTAGTTCGATAGGTTGAAAGGCTAGGAGGTTGTACTTCATGAAATTACTCTTGAAGTTCCCACTATTCCTACATAAGTTCTATAAGAAATGGGGCCTAACCTCAATTAGTGGAAGCATAGATCTCATGGCACTCTTCAAGAAATTGCTTTGAAAGGAGAGAGATTTGCTAAGATAAGAAACACATAAAAAGGACACCATAACGCTGCCACATCCTGTCTTTTGAACCCATTAATAAATTCTTTCCTCAAGCATAGGTATCCAAATAGTTGGAGACCTGAATTCCACTCGTCATGAAATCTATGAGAGTTCTCATTGATATTAATGAATTGGCTATGTAGAGGTTGATTGAGTCTCTTTCAAAGTACATTATGCTAATTGATGCAATACTGCCTAAAACATAACAACATGGAAAAATAAGGTGAAGTATCAGATTGCATTAAATTTCTCTTTATATGCATAGCATTTCTCACAAATAACGAGTTTGTATAGATTTTGAGGCATGGGTGGCCATGAAAAAAACAAGAAGGGAAAGGCAAGAAGCTTCATTATGTTAGACAAGAGGTCATTGTTAAGCGTCATGATTGCTTCATTTTAACACTCTCCCTTACCTATTTTTCCTTTCCTTGACCATCATCATCAACTCAATAGGCATCAAACTACAAGGTTTTTGACATGGTAAGGTATTTAATTGTCTTATCTTTCATATTTCATAATTCCTTATTATTGAGTCAATATTTGTATTGGCTAGCGAATTTGCACGATTCTGCAACTAATCTTTGTTTTTGTAGCCAATTCCATGGTTTACCAGGATCAGAGGTACCATCTAAGAGGAGAAAGATATGGATAGGTGGATATTGGCCCCTTTAATAATTTCCTCCTATTAATCCTAACCATATCATCAAAAGGATTGTTTGATTGCATGGTCAAAGGATAAAGTCAACGTGGTTGCCAAACAGGTGAGCGAGAGTCTGAAATTCCTATGCTTCATGATTTGCTTTGTCAAATAGAAAATCGTGAGCAACGATATCTCGACAGTTGTTGGAAGCTTGGTTTAGAATTTTGTTAGTTAAGGTAGGCATAAAAGCCTCGAACAATTATTGACACAGGATTTTATAAATGCCGTACAACAAACATGAACATAAGGTTGACTTTTATGTATGCGACAATGATGTTTTGAAACTATATTAATGAAGAAAATCCTTCGAAGTTCCAATGTGTAGCTGACTGTTCGATTGAAGTTCTATGACCACTTGTTTGTGGAGGGCCACTGCAAACAGTGATGGTTTTGCATTCACATATCTTTTTCATTTGTTACAATTATTCATACGTTTTAGAATTGGTTTGCAGTCTTGATTTCATTCAGATAGCGATAGCAATATTTCATTAATCGTTCCTTTTTTTTAAATTTAATGTATAATGATGCTAATGGTAATGTAATTTTTTTCATAGATTTCCTTATGATTGCAGAGTGTTTCATTTCAGAGTTAATATATCACTGTAGAGTTTCATTTTACAGTATTTCATTTCAAAGTATGTGTGATTTCTTTATGGTTTTTATTTCAAAGCATTCAATTTCAGAGTGTGAGTGATTTTGTTGTATTATCATTTCAGAACCTTTAATTTCAAATATGAGTGATTGATAATGATAGATGTGTGGTTTTTTTTTCATTTTTAATAGAAGTTAATTTCATTTTGGTTTTTATGCAAGGATTGCTAGAATGTTACATGATTAATTATGCTTTTAGAGATTAAATTTGTGTTGCAATAGATCAATTAAGTTTTCTTCATAAGATAGTGTGAATTTGATATAAGTTTCATTTAGCAAGTGTGAAGAACATTTTTGATTTCATTAGGAAAGAGTAGGAATATTCAATGTGTTAAAATCCATTTTCTTTGAAGAGTAAGATAGGAATAAAGTGAATCCTTAGAAGTAAATCTCAATAGCTCAATCATGCACATTAACAATATGATTTAATAAAAGGACTTCTAGCATATATAGTGCACTTGCACTTCACAAGCTTACAAACCCCGATCGATAATTCATGTAACAATTTAAGACAGTTAAATTGACAAACATTTTAGCATTGTTTCCAGGAAAGTGTTGCGAATGACACTCCAATCCGAGTCTGAATGAAGGAGATAGAGGTAGTCAAAGTTGGGTTGACTTTTTTATGACTGGGCAGGATCAATGAAGGTGCAATTTGGACATTTTCCGGAGGATAGAATCCAGCCAACTCTGGCTAGATTCTGGGCAAAATCGTGGCCTCGTTAAAAAGACTCCTTTGGTCCAAAACCAAATTTTCAATGCCAATTCGGTTTATGTAACAAAAAAAAATATAAAAGAAGGGTGACGGGCCACCAACCCTGCCACCCAACCCTTATCCGCACCAACTCATGCCATATCAAATAATTGGTGGAGGGGTAGGCCACGGCCCCTGGCCCCTCCCACGGGTCCCTCACCTCACACCACGAAACTCCCCTCTCTCACGAAACCACCAGAACCTTCATCCACAGAACGTTCATGGCTCCATTTAAGAGGGAGTTGGGTGGGTCGGCTCTTGGGGCATGGACCCAACCCACAACATACACCTTCATTTATTGCAACCACCATGGCGGAGATGGGTATGGCAGGCAGGCCCGACCCAACCAAACTTTAAATTAAAAAACATTTTAGTTTAAAAAATATTTGTTATGTAACAAAAAAAGGAGGAGGCAGGTTTTACCGCCTGACCTCCTCCATACTAACCGAAACCTTAACCAATTACGCCAATGGACTTATTGAGAAATCTGCCCGAATTTTTTTATTCAAAACGCAATTTTCAGTGCGCCCAGGCAGAGGAGGCAGTGCACACAATTTGAGGCAGAATTTTGCAGGAGGGCCGAATTTTCACTTTGTCAGAATTTGACAAATCTTATATGGTTTCAGCACTTCTCGACGCCACAAATGCAATGGCGCTATCTGTTTCTCCATCAAAGTTCTGCATTTTTCGGCCATTTTCAGTATGGAGGTATAAAACTCCTTTTTGTAACTGATGCCTGTACTCTTCTTTCTCATGCCATTTAATTAATGAAGGCCTCCCCATTGATCGAGCAGGGCCCAGAGACGTAGTCCAAGATAGACGAACTCTGTTATCAAGTATTGTTGTCTTCTTTCATGCTTTATGTGTTTCTCCTCTTGACTCTCATGTGCACATTATGTTTTCGTTGTTAAGCTACAATTTATGCATGTAATTCTTTAACACATCTATAAGCAAAAGATTTTGGATCAAGTGTAAATAGAAGTCTTAGTATTTTTCATTTTGATAAATTAAAATAAAAACAAACAGCAAAAACAAAAACATGATATTCATAGGGAAATAGACTATAGGGTTAGATTTGTACATATATGAAAGAGTTTAATTCCAACAACATCACTCACCCCACTACGACCTCGTAGAGACACACCACCCACAAAAACTCAAATTCCATCCATAGCAGGAAAACACAAACTCCTTGAGGTATGAAGATCTGAAATCCAACCTAAAGATTCACCAACTTCATAAAAAAAAATCTATAATAGAATAAGAAGATCCCATATCCCCAACAATAGGAGTAATTTTCCTATTTTCAACTGGAGAAAAACTTCTAGCCCAAGAGTTGGAATTTCCTACTGAAGAAGAGGATGACGAAACTTATTTTAACAAACAATTGATAGAAGAACCATAGGAACTAGAGGAAGCTGAAAACCCAATCTTGGAACCATAACCCTATATTAGTTCTAAAAAATATACAATGGTTGGAGAAGGGGAAGGAGAGGAACATAATTTGAATGGTGAACAACCTAGGATTGGAGGAGGAAGAGGAGGAAATAGGGAAGGTGGAAGAGGTGGAGGAAGTGGAAGAGGGAGATGAGAAGATATAAGTCCATAACCCTTTGGATTTCCTATCCTCGATGAAGATACAGTTGTGACAATGAAAAATATCTCACCCTCTATCCTTCCAAACTTTCATGGACTAAGGAGTGAAATCTTGAAGCATTTCTCTTTTAATTTGAAGTATTGTGTAGATCATATGATTATCTGCATGATTCTAAAAAGTTAAAATTATGTACTACAACCCTTAAAGATGTAGCATTAAAATGGTTTGTGAGTTTAGGAATAAACTCCATAAGAACATGGGAACAAACGAAAACTACATTCTTAGAGAAATATAAGGACTAATGTATGTCCCATAATATTAAGGATGAATTTTTTAAAATGGTACAGAAAGAAGATGAAAATCTTGAAGACTTCGTTGAAAGATTTGCTTATAATGTTAAAGGGAAAAAATGAATAATCTAGATGAGGAAATTTTGAAAGCTCTCTTATTGAAATCCATTAGAGATGAATGGATTGATATTCTCAATCTGATGAGTAAGGGAGACATTTCTCAGTTGTCACTAGGAGAAATTTGTGAGTTATGCATACACATTTCAAGAGGCAAAGAAATAACTGGGAAAAATCCAAGAGATCCTCTTTTATCAAGGATTAATAAATTTGTAGTTGGGACAATAAGTAGAGCAGAATTAGGAAATTTTCTTGATAATTTTAAAACAAATGACACCCTTAAAATATAAAAACAAGCAAAAATATGAAAATGTTGCATTGTCCATTTTTTTCCTTAAGTGCAGAAAGAAACATGCCTTGAGAGAATGACCTCTTGATTTAAAGAGTGTAGAAAATTGTGTTATATGTGACGAAAATCATAATACAAAATAATGTCCCTCAATACCAGGTCTTAAAGCTTTCTATCAAGAAGGAGTACCAAATAAAGTAGATCCTCTTTGTTTTATTGTTAAAAGACCTTAGTAGAATCCACAACCAAATACAACTCAAGGTTTTAATGCTCAACCATTTTCACAATCATCACAAAGTAATTGGATTGCCCCAATTCCTTGGAAATCTTGGCCACAACCTTGGTCACAAGGATGGAAAAATCCTTATGGAAGATACCCTTAATATCCTCAATTTCCAAAATTTCAACAATCATATCCTACTTTTCCTCCACAATATTATCCTCAGCCTGTTCAACAAACTCAACCTCACAATTTGAATCCACAACTTTCATTACCATTTCCTCAAAGACCAAACCAATTGCTTGCCCAACCACTCCCAAATCGAAAAAAAAAAAAAAAAAAAAAAAAACCCTCACAACCTGTTTACAATATGGAAGGACAAAATTTTTAAACTTACATGATAATCGATCGACCTAGTTGTTCCTTTGGAGTTAACTCCTTGTACATCTCAGATTCCTCCTCGCTAGTTGTTTCAATCCATGGACTTATAAGGTAAGATTCCAACCTCTCCTCGAGGTCCTTCGAAATTTTCTACTACTCACACTCCTCGTGTTGATGAAGAGCAAGAATATGACTTTCCTCCATAAGGCTTTCCTTTTACAGAAAGAGTCCCATCTCAACCGACTCCAAAAAATAGTGGGCCTATGCTTCCACACGGTTATACAACCTTAGCTCAATTGGTTTCAGGAACTCCTAGTGCTTCTTATTTGTACCAAAATCCTATTTGGTCGTCAAATGTTATGCATACTTCTTGTTTGTTTATTCCTAACGCGACCTCTCAAATACCTATACAAACCGTCGTTACATCAGTTCCCATTCAATCGATAATTCTGTCGCAACCTTTACCTTCATTTCAATCTTCCATTCTGGTACAACTGACTGTTTCGGTTCATGCATTTGTAAGTTCCTCAGTCCCTCCGTCAAGTGGACAAAATGTACCACTGCCTTATTCACAGGCTGGGGGGGAATCTAAACATTCCTCTTATGTCAGGTGGAACCCATGTGAGTGGATCACAAGCTCACATGGTTGGAGTCAACCAACCTTATCTTGGTGCTATTCCTAACCCCATTGGTTCATTCGGGGTAGGTAATATCTAACATCAATAGCCTTACATGGCCCAGATACCACTCCAAAAATATTATGTTCCATATATTTCACAAGCACTGCAAAATCCACCCTATGTTCCACATGCATGTCCTCATGTGCAACCTAGTCAATCTATTATTCCCAGTGCATATGGTCAAATCCCATTTGGAACTTACCAATACCCACAAGGAATCCCTCAAAGAACTGTCCAACAACCATTACAGCATCAAGGGAAACCTTTGCAGCCACAGGGGAAAACTTTGCAGCAGTATCAACAACCTTTATAGCAATATCAACAACCTTTGCAACAACAAACGCAGTTTGTTCAACAACCCACTCAACCCTTGTATCTGTAAGGACAACCTTTGCAGAAACAAGGTCAACTCCTGTAACTGTAAGCTCAACTTGTATATAAAAAAGTTCAAACCTTGCAAACACAAGGTCAACCCCTACAACATCAGGGCCAGTCGCTTCATATCCAGGGTCAACATGTGCAATATCCTTACAATCCATATGCCACGTATAATTTTTATCAACCGCCTATGGCAAGTCAATATCAACCCTACCCTAGACAGAATCCACCTTGTGTTCAAGGTACCCCTCAGTGGGGGAAGAATCAAATCCCCTATGGTCAAAATCCTCTACTTTGGGAGCAGAATCCTTACCAAAAAGGTTGGAACCCGCAGGTTGGGCCTCCTCAAAGGCCTTAGATGCCTTTTAATCCACAATTTCCATTTTTAGCTACATTGGAAATGCTTGATGTCTCGAGACTTACTAATGATCCCATTCTTCATTTGCCTTACTGGCCTCCAGTTCCTACTAAAATTCTAAGTGATTGCCCCAAGTTCGAAGGAAAACCTAAACAGGACCGTCAAGCCCATGTGATGACATATCACTTATGGTGTTCTTCCAATTCTTACATTGACGATTATATTTGTCTCCACCTCTTTCAACGAACCTTGATAGGTGCTGCCGCAAAATGGTATGTCGAGTTGCCTCAGGGTACCTATGCAGAATTTAACTCTTTGGCTATGGCCTTCCTCACCCACTTCCAATTGTCGGTTTAGTATGAAACTATTACTCATTTTCTCACATATTTGAAGCAAGATACCAAGGCCAAATCACAATCGGAGGTTGCATAAGGGTGGAATTAGGAAAGCCACTGAGGAAACCCCGATCGTCAATCTCCGATTAAATCGGATCTGCGGATCCACGGGCAAATGGTTTGGAGGCCTTGTATATCGGCGGTGGCAGGTTACGATCAACGATTAATCGGATCGGCGGAACCATTATCGGACACCCGAGGTGATATATGTGTGGGATGTCGACACGATCGGCTGACGCCGATATCGGTGATCAACGATCGACGGTTGGTCATTCCCGATAACTAGGACAGGACACCCCCGATATGCCGATTTGCGACCTCACCACAGACCCGATAGGGAAAATAAACTTGATTTAATGACTTCTAAGGTCCCGATATATGGTTTTGGACTAGATTTTCAATGTTTTTCGGGGTTTTGAAGTCTTATAGCTTCAACGATAAGGAGACCATTTAAAGAAGCGGTTGTGCCCGCCGATCATTCCACTCTACCAGCCTCTGTTATGAGCTAGACAAGCCCCGATTTGGATGGGATTCTGTCCAAAGAATCCATTATAAAACATGATCAATGTAAGAGCACGGGAGGAGGCAATTTTGGTGGCAGCATGCTGTTTCGCAGGAGGCCGAGAGCACATATTGGTATGTTTTGGACAATTTACATACTCCAGCCCCTTTTATTGTTGCGGGAAGCTTTGGTGCTACATACCTCTCCATCATCAGGCATCCATTTCACAAGCCATCTTGCAGATTGGAGGTATAAGCCTCTTGTGGATAGTTTGAGGAATGCAATTATGTTCTTTCATGCCATTTAATAAGAAAGACCTCCCCATTGTTGAGCTGGGCTTGGAGACGTAGTTCGAATTGGACGAACTTCGTTATCAATCCTTGGTGTTTTCTTTTTGTGCCTTTTATGTGTTTACTTCTTCTTTTCTTATGTGCACCTTTTTGTGTTACGCTGCAATTTTACATGTAATTCTTCTATATATCTATAAGTGAAAACATCCTGGATCACATATCTCCTAAAGTATTGTTAAAAAACTTCTAAAAACTTAACCAAATTATTAATGGGATTTCTCCTCACTATGGTCCAAGTTTTAGCTTATTGAACCTCCCAGAAGAAAAGCCATAACACAAATTATAATATGACTTGTTTGATGCATGATTTTATAGGAAGCTCAACTTCCTTTTATCATATCTCCTAAAATATAACGAACCAAGAACTAAAAGTTGGACTAGATCACCGAAATTTCCCCTCACTATGATCAAAGTGTCATCTTCTAGAACCTTCTAGAAGAAAAGTTATAACAAAAATTCCAATGACCTATTTATAGATGCATTTAGGAAACCAAAGTTACTTTGATCATATTTTGTAAAATTTTATGACACAAAATCTAAAAATTGGACAATAGGATCAACGAGATTTCCCTCGCTATGGTCCAAGTTTCAGCTTTTGGAACCCCCCTGAAGAAAATTTATAGAAAAAATACGAACATGGTTTGTTTAAAGAAGAATATAGGAAGCTTATCTTGCTCAACCAATGTTGTTACATAATTTAATACATATAAAAAGTTATAACCAAATAGTATAACAACTACATCCATGATAAATTTGTTGAAGGATAAATATATGTACACATAAACTTGTTGAAAAGAGAAATTAAATAATCTTGAATATCACTAAATCATCTATGCTAGAAATATCATTGACACAAAAATAAATATTTATCTATCGCAGCCAAAAAAATATTAGAAAATGATGTAGGGTGAGCCACGTTCCACCCCACCATAGGCTTAGTTGTGCTACAAGTTTTCTCACATTTGTCCACCCTTGTTTTAGATCTTGATGCATTGAGGAGAACTTAGCTTAGGGAATTCACATCAAAGGCTTAGTTTAACACTCAGATTATAGAGCCCATTGTCCAAATTGTTTATCACCTGTACCCTAACAACAAGCACCAAGGTAGTTTATTAGTTATACCAACAATAAGCACCAGGGTGATTTATTGGTTGTTTCTCGCAGTAAGCACCAGAATGACCCACTCTTTCCTCTAATTTCATTCACATGGATTCACCCAAGGTTCAGATGGGGTATTTCACAAACTTGAAATTCATACCAAATTTGACACAAAAAAATGATGGCTACTCTCCTCCACTCACATGAAATAATACTAGTGTTCAGCCATTCCATTCCTTAACAATGCCTATAGACATTCACAAATGACAATGCAAGTTTTTGCAACACAAGGGGGTCCTTCTCTAACCTCTACAGTCCTTCGTCCCTCCCTTCTTTAATTCTCTTTGTACCACAAACAAAAAAGACAACTCTTAGTCCTTAGAGCCATCTAATTGAAGGAGAAAGCACTGCAATACATTCAAATCCTATTACAACAATTGTCACCAATTTTCATGCCGAATTAAATTTTCTGAGAGAGAGAGAGGGAGATGCATGAGAGCATAATAGAAGAGACAAAAAATAGAAGCTTGAGAAATAAGAAGAAGAAAACCTTGATTGCTCCTCCATCTTATTTTTATAATAATACCTTGACCCTTCATCTTCCCCACCTTTTATCTTATTGGGAATACTAACCATCACATCAAAGGGAAATATTCAACCAAGTTATAGTTTCCTCTTAAGTGAAGTTTCTCCCCTTACCAAGGAATCATATTAATTTTGGTTGTCACCTTTTTTAAGCTCTAACATTGTTATTAATAAAAATAAACATTACATCATATAATAAAGTTTGACATCATAGCATCAATGCTAGCACCCTAGCATTATATGTTCTTAATTACATTACAAAATTTAGGATAATGAAAGGGGTTTCACACTCTCCCTAATCTTTTGCACTTCCTATCTCCTCTCATCTCGACCTCTCCTCAATCTGCAAGGGGCATGGGGATGGCTATTACCTTATTGCCCCCACCGCCCCAATTGCATATCATCAATTTCTATCAAGGGGGTAGTTCCATTGGCCTACAATGGCTTCAATAATGCAATTCAAGCTAGTTCATGGCTTTTCAAAGGCACAAACTTTGTTCCCTCATACAATGAATTTGTGTGTCAACCTTTCCTTTAATAAGCCATCGCCAAAAATTAATTTCATGTGTTTACAATCATATTGTGTCAGTCAATCTCTAAATAATTTTTTCTCCTAAGGCTAGATTCATTAATGTTGGTTCCTTTATACCTAAGCTACCAACCTTCCTTGTTGATATAGTGATATCCATTTAACCATGTGGAATTATTTGTGCTTGACTTTCTCCTTCCTAGAGAAATTTCCACATAAATTGGGAAATTTGACGGGAGATTCTAGCAGGAGTTAAAAGAGTGGAACATTAAAAAATGGGAAGAGCCAAGAGAAATAATTTGATTAGTACATTTATACTGATCATATCAAGCCTTTGAGAGCCCCAATTATTGAATTTGGAGCTAATTATACCTAGGATGTTTTGCCAAGTTTGGGAGGTTATGTTAGAGAGGATAATGGAAACTCCCAAATAAGTGAAAGAGGACCAACATTATTTGAAATAGAATCGTAGAATATGGGAGAAGGCTTGCATTTGAGGCTTAAAGACATTTCATCCATAAATATGACATTTTATGATT
>APFE031259769.1:57577-74103 GCA_000404065.3 Pinus taeda | reverse complement strand
CTAAGAGAGGGCTGATCATAATTGTCCGATAATTAGAGGGGTTATTTGTATCTCCACTTTTAAAAATAGGGATAATGAGGCTCTCAGTCCAAGGTTTAGGGAACCCTTGCTTAACAACTTGATTGAAAAGCTTGTGGATGTGGGGGATGAGGACAGGGCCTCCAATTTTTAAGATTTCTGCCTGGTAACCTTCAATGTCCTTAGCTTTCCCATTCGCGACGCGATTAACCCCAAACTTAATGTCTTCTAAAGAGAAGACTTCTTTCGTTGTGAGCAGGGTTTCCAAATTATCCGTGACATTAGGAGATTCATAAAGCTTTTTAAGATAAGAATTCCAATCGTGAAGAGCAATTTTATTATTATCCTTAGTCTTCCTAGTCAGAATCTGCCTCCAAAATTTCTTAGGAGATACCTTAGAGAGGTGTAAGAGATACTCCTGTCTTTGACGAGTGTACTGCCTCTTTTTCCTTTTAATTAGGGCTTTATATATTCTTATCTTGTCCATTTTAAGAGAATCATCAACAACTTCCTTAATTGCTCTCCTCACATTTTTACAATCTTTGTCATACCAAGGATTGGTTTTGCTATTTCTTTTATTATTTGACACTTCAATTGAGAACTTTTTAATAGAATATTGAGAGGGTTGTAGTAAATTATGATATAGTCTTCTATTGTATATTATATAGATATATGAGGCAAATTAGTTTTTAATTCATTTAGAAGAGGTCTTTTATTTTTTTTTATTTTTATCAAATATTTTTATTTTATTTATTTATTATTTATTTTATTTTTATATTTTTTATATTTTTAATATTTATTTTATTTATTTTAATTATTTATTTTATTTATTTATATTTTTATTATTTTATTTTATTTATTTTATTTATATTTTATTTTATTTATATTTATATTTATTTTGTTTTATTTTTTATTTATTTTTTTATTTTTATTTTATTTATTTTTATTTTTTATTTTATTTATTTTATTTATTTTTTATTTTTTTTCGGTCTACCATTAACCAAAGGAGCTATCCAAGGATGATATATGGGAATTAAAATTCAATGAATGAAACCAACATAGAATCCAAATTTATAAATGACTCAAAAGCATTTGCTAAGTCCAATTTAATGATCATTCTTGTCTCCTTGCTTGTTTGAATTAGATGTATGGTGTCATGGATGAGAATGAAATTGTCCACTATGTGCCTATTCTATGTAAAACCACTGTATTCTCTAACATGACATTTTACATAACATTCTTGAGCCCATTGGATACAATTCTTAGAAAAGGAATTACAAAAAGAAAATGGGAAAAAATGGGATGGATTTACTTCCTTGGATATCAAGGTAAGAAATGTTAGAGTTTGTAGCACCACCCATTTTACAAGATTTTTGAATGTATTGAAACATCTTTTTCAAGTCACTTTAATAAGATCCAAAATATGTGAAAGTACCTAATTGAAAATGCATCTAGTCTAGGGACCTTGTTAGGTTCCAAACTCCATATCATTTCAACGATCCCTCCCTCACTAATCTCTTTAGTGAGAATAATGTTGTCTTAATTTGTAATCAAACTTGGAACGCTCTCTAGCATTTCTTGAGTGATGTTTGGATCAATACCATCAGATCTTGCATGGAACTCTTCAAAACGTGTTTTGACAACTTATTTAGTCTCACTAAAGTCCTTTTGAACATAGCCATCTTCAATAGTAATTTTTGTTACCTTATTCCTTTACTACATCATCTTTGCCTCTTAGTGAAAAAAGGTAGTGTTGCAATGAGCCACAAGCTTATGATTTTAGTCTTTGTATTTCTTCCTCTTTTCCGAGAATTCAAGGATAATTTTGATAAATTTCTACCTCCTTCCTTTGTATTTATTGGCTGGGAGTTTCTAACTCCATTCTTTCACTTATTTTCACTAATTGTTTTTATCCTAGCCTTTTATCGCTCCATGGGGGATTGTTGTGATTGACCAATTCTTTGAGTGCATATTTAACAAATTTTAGTTTTCTTCCTAGAGTAGACACTAGAGCCATTTATCTATCTGCACCACATATCCACAATATTTTTTTATGCTTCTAAATATTGTAGCTAATAAGCATTAAAATGAGAAGTGTTTGGTCCAATATTTGGAGACTTTGCAAAGGGACTAAAATGGGCTTGTGATCTAAAGAACGCAAGGAAATAATTTTGGAAGAGATTTCAAAATCCTAGAGTAGAATGTCACTACACACTATAAATTTGTTGAGCCTCACAACAATGTGCCCAAACTTTGACCACTTGTTTTACCAGTGTATTTACCTGCTAAGGGTTTAATATCTTCCATATCTCATTTTGAGATAAAGTCCCCCAAGCATTCTATGAATGGGTTTTCAAATAAACTTACCCCTTTCTTTTCTTTTTGAGATATCACAATGTTGAAATCTCTTGCTACTGTACTTAAATCATCTATCCCGATGTATTTTAGAACAAGGAGAGAATCCCAACATTCCACTTTTTCTCTATTGACATTGGGAATACAAACATTAATGGTATTCCATCTCAGACCTATTTTTTGATGAACTAAACTTATGAGTAACCAACATTGGGATTGAGGAAAAATTCTAGCCCAGGAAGATGGATATTTCATATTTTATATAATACTCCATAAGCAACCCAAGATTTGACTGCCTCTACTTCTCCTTGCTTCCACTGTGCTTTTCAAACCTTCAAAGCTACATGTTCTTCCAATTTAGTTTCTTGAAGGAGAACAACTGCTAGTTTCTCCCGTCTTTTTAGAATTCTAACTGCTTTGGGCTTCCCAATCCCCTAAAGTTCCATGAGATGACAATCATCATTTGAAGGAAGGTTTTGGATCCCCATCAGTCTAATGGGCCACTTGACTAGCATTTCTCCTTGGATTTTTATGCATAATCATGTCCATAGTTGTTTGTTTATGAAGTTGTTTTCCTTTTTTTTTTTTTTTTTCCATTTCCTGTCTAACATCCTTATTGTGTTTCCTTCACATTTTCCTAGGCTGTTTGGTGTCTTTGTCTTCTTCATCCCTTTCTTCTCCCCCCCATTGGTATTTCACTATTTTCCTTGTTATTACTTGTAGAGCTACTTGAGGCTTAACCAAATTATTCTCAACTTCTTCTTCTTAGTTTTCTAACCCTTTATCCTCTTCCTCATTGTTAAGGGCTTGGCTTATTTCTTCAAGTACTGGGTATTGAATAGATTCCCTAGGTGGAGAAGAGATTATTCTAGCTAATACCTTTCCATAAGATTGGGATTCAACTTGCATTTGAACTTCAAATTGATTAGTTGTCTTACTTGGGATACCTCCTTGAATTTATTGGTGCTTCCAAAGTTTATTCAAATGAGTGTCTCTTGCAAGGTTTGTAGCATATTCTCATTGGGTGAGTGGCTCCTAAACGAAAATAGTTGAGGACGAGGGCTTGTGTGAGGAGTCCTTCACTTGAGAGATTTCCTAAGCCTTGGAGCCCCCCCCCACCCCATGATTTAGAAGAGATTTTGACCCCCCCTTGATTCACATTGTGTCAGTTGGTTTTCTTCTTTTTTTCCCCATTTTCAATTACTCATTGGTCTCCTAGTCTTGCTTCATTGTTTAAACAATTTTCTTGCAATTCTTGGAAAAGTGCCCATATTTGTGACACACCTTGCACTTGAATGTTAACCACTTGTAGTACACCCACTGAATATGGGACTACTTATCCAATGTTAGGCACATTGCTTCTAGAAAACCTCAACATATATTTAGGCATAAGAGGACATTTAATCTTTAGATTCATACCCTTCAATATACTTGCTCAAGGAATCTCCAGTATGCTTCATTAAATCATCTCCCCAATAATGCAAAGACAAATGAGTGAGACAGATCCATATTGGGACAATTGAGGGAACATACAACTCAAGGTTGAAGTTAGGTGTCTATCTATTTAAGTACATTCATCTTGAACTATTAAAAATACATGCCACTCATGAATATCAAAGCCCTATCCTTCTTGAGTTCAAACATGAACGCAAAAAAACCCTTTACCATAGAAAAATTGGTTAATGTTTCCCTTAGTCAAAGGTGTCTAATTTTTTTGTCCACATGGGGTAGCTCAAGCGGCAAGGGTTGTGGAAATGAAGTCTCACCGAACCGGAAGTCTTGGGTTCAAATCTTGGGCTACCCTTCCCCCGTAGAGGGGTACATAATGGACATGTAAATCGGAGAGTCCCGCCCCAGCTTACAAAAAAAAAAGGGTGTCTAATTTTTTTAATCTTTTTCTCCATGGCTCATAATGAAGGCCACAGACCCAAGAACTGAGCAACCAACTTGTGATCAACAAGAGCCAAATCCATCTGCATCGAGTTTATTTTTATTTTTTTTTCTTGATAAATTGTGCAATTTGTGACTTGGATGACTTGGGCAATGCATCAACCATATTTTGAAAGGAAATGAAAACCATCGAACAAACAAAAGCCCTAACATGCGTGCAAAATCCCGTCTTTCCCTTTGTAGGGTATCCAAAAAATGATGTCTTTGCCTGTATTTAGGGCACTTCTTTTAGATATGCCCATACTCACGAGATCTTGAGGGAATATTTTGGTAGTCCAAATAGTGTAGATGCTTCCTTGCACCCAAGAAGAATCATATACTTTTCGAGATACTTTTACTTAGATCCACCATCACATGGATTTTTGTATACATAGCTTGTTTCCCTTCAAAAATCAATTGAGAGAATTTTAATATAAAATCCATTATATTCTTGATTATGCTTAGGGTGTTTCTATCCCAAAAATCAGATGAGAGGAAAGGGAGGCACACCCAAAGGCAGTGATTTAAATCAATATGGTTTCACTAGCATTTACCTTTTTTTGTCATAACAAATATCATTAAATGTCTAAGTCATTATAAAATAACATAAGATAAAAGATATTTCCTTCTAAGAGCAAATATACAAATAGATATTTGCTATATAAAACGAAAGCATATAATATTGTCTCTTAAAAACAAATCATATGAATAATGAAGAACATTTACATAAAATTCTAAGAATGATTGATTAGTGGGTAATTATGAAACAAAGTCGAAGAAACATCATAGATAAGAGCCCTTTTCCCCCATCTAAAACTCCACATGAAGAAGACCAACAACCTTGGTTAACAACACCCTTGGGCAAGTTGCTATTGTTATGTTCGTAAATCCTTAGAACATGAAAGATCTTAATCTCTGATAACTTTTGAACAACAAAAAACACATGATGAAGAAGAGATCTAAGGTCAATGTTTTGCATTTTGAAAGAACATTTTACCCATTGAGGAACTAGTTTCGAGTTCACAAATTTAGAATAAAATGCAATCCGATTTAGTGACTGATTCTCTACTAGTTCCTATAATTAGGAATAGTTAAAAAAAAAAACTTCCATTTGAGAATAGAAGGACGCCTCCAACTTTAGATGACCTTTTATTGCCTTGCCTTGCTTTATTAAAAACCCTAGGGAACTAATTTGTTAACTATGGGAGGGATATGTTTACTAGGAAGCCTTTAGGACAACGCACTATTTGAAGGCCTCATACACAAATTTGATGTTGTGAAAAACTTCCAAGAGATATAAATATCTACCTTGATTTTTTTTATAACATTTTTTGGTAATACATAATAGCCCAAAAAACTACACAATGGAGTGTTTTATGACTAGCTATATTAGGTTCTTCCACAAAAAAATTGAAAACCTCAACCATAAAGTTTAATTTTACTTTTGGTAACTAGAGAAACTTAACAACTCATTTGAGTCTCTTCTTTAGCAAAAAATATTTCAATAGTGAATAAAAAAAGAAATTCACATTTTTATTTTTATTTTTTAAATTGAAAATATAAATTTATCATTAATATATTTAAAATAAATATAAATTTATGATTAATATATTCAAAATACATGAAAATCTAATCTCTTTTGTGAATATTTCTTCTAACTAAATAATGTTTTAATGTTTTATATATTGAATCCCGTATTTTCTTATATCTAAAAATACTCTTAATCAATTAAAAACCACCATAATTTTTCTCTAAAATCAAAAACCAATTTTAACCTAAATAATATCCCCATAAAAATCAAGCCTTTCCCTTTATTTACTTTAAAAAGCTTTCCAATAACCGTTAACCTCAATCTCTTATATAAAACCAAATACTGCTATTGCAATTTAGTCTCTCACACATTTAAAAAAATAAAAAATTATTCACCTCATCATAATATATAAATCATTTTATACCAATCTAAATAACCGTCACAGTAATAATGATACCGCACTCAATAAATTGCAGAAATAGTCGGTGATCAATTTGATATGGAAGCCACAAGCTTCGATATACTTTTTAGTTTCCTTGCTCTGAAAACGAACCGCTTATAAACTTCAAATGTGACAAACTTCAACATGTTCGTTTTATTTTATGGTTTGGGTTAAGTGCTCCAATGGGTGCCTAGCTTAGATGAGTTGCAGTAGTAAGGAAATGGAACAATGGGTGCCTCTGTTGGAGATTTTTCTCAAGTCCCCATGTCCAGTGGGGGAAGCATCGCATTGGGTGCAAACTCAACAACACCGCAGAGGAGGAGGAGCAGCAGGAGGAAGCGACCTCTGGAGGTTCGTACCTCATCTGCTTGCTAATGATGTCGTTTACTATCAAGGAGAAATGGAAGAAGAAGAAGAAAAAGAACAAGACAAACACCCACAACAGGACCAGCGTACCGTCCCTCCCAGCAGAATAGGCAAGTAAGTCGTTTATTATATTCTAATCTCTGTGTCATACTTGACAGAACAACTTTTGTTGCATTTGCTGGGTGGTGAAATTCTAGCTTGTTTCTATTGAAATACTGAAAATCACAATATAATGTCGACATCTTCTTCCTAGAACCCCATTAGCAAAAAAAGAGAATGTGTTGATTCTGCATCTTCATTCCAGGCCAATGCCAGTGACATTGTTATGCCTTGCGAATGATGGGTTTAGGGTTTACGCATGTGAAGATGATGTCTATGGGGTTTGAACAAATTTCAAAATTTTACTTTTCGGAGAATTAGGGTAAGTGAGATCCGCTTTAATGCGAGAGTTGAGGTTTTGGCTTTCTGCAATGTTACTGCAGATGTATGTGGATTCAGACTTTGCCAAGTGCCATGCAATCTAGTATTTTGACATTCCTCTCTGTAGAACACAATCGGTTCCGCAAGAAGGATCTTCAAGTTTTGGCCCAAAACCTGATGGCAACTCCTGATCTTGATTTCTGGGTTAGAAGAGCTGCCGAAAACTTGTTTCAGACAGTTTTTGGGTATAAAGCATCCGCATTCTCCCCAGGTAATGGTTCTACTTTATTAATGTTTTCCCTTAAATTGGCCTACATACATCATATGCACAAGCCTTCCCATAGGAGAAATGGAAATAGATTTCACTCTTTGTTTTTAGGGAGGATATTTACAAATTACAGGGAATGGAGGGGTTGTTTAATTGTCAATAATGTTTGAAGATATGCTGCTTTACTTTATAAGTCATCTGTGCATTTAAGAGATTAGAGATTATACTGATACAGGGCAATCACTCTGATTTAGTTTATGGTGGGCAAGACATGGATGACTACAATACTTTGCCTGAATGGCTGGAAGATTGTCAAAAGGGTTCTGGTTCATTATTTCCCTGGCTTCCCATTGTTTCTGACGAGGGCCAAACCTTAGCTAATGATGCCCGGGAATCTTCAAAACAGCAAGGAGAATACCAAACTACAGAAATACCAATTGAGAATCCTGAATTGAGTAGGTATGTAGACCTGGAAACAATTCCATGTTCTCCTGAAGTTCAGGAACCTGCTGGAGGAAGTGTTGAGGATTCCAGAAACGTTGTTGATGATGCTTCAGAAATTCAACATGCTACAAGCTGCATATCAGTGGAAGCTGCAGATTCGGAGGTAGTGACATCGGTAACTGTTGAGATGATGGATCATGATGGGATTAGCTCCAAGGCTGTACTGGATCCTAAAGTTTATGTTCAGTTAACATCTCTGAGAGATGCTTTATTGAATTTTGATTTTGCGAGTAGCATCCGTAGCATTGCAGAGGAAATTCGTGCCCTCTGTACAGTTGCAGAGTTGAGGGAGGTGGTATCTGTTATCAAGCCTTGGGAAGCAGCAGATGAGGTCACATTGCAACTGGTTGAGAGCCTCATGAAAGACCAGGAAGGTTACGATTGGTCAAGTCAGATGCTTTCCTCTCTTATATTGCCAAAGCTTCTATCATTGAAAAAACCAGCATCCCGCATTTTGGTAAATGCTGTACTACAGGCAGGTAAAGTGCATCAAAGGGCAACTGTGGATGCACTTTTGCTCCCACTGATACTGAACAAGGAAGGGTTAAATGTAGTAGTCTGTGAAGTCCTCAATAGAATTATTAAAGACTGCTTACATGCAGATCACGTGTCTTCTTTCTTCCAAAAATTGCCATTTGATGATCACCAGCAGGGTTCTGTTGTATATTTGCCGTGTCATCAATGCCAAATATCCCAGTACCTGGTATGGACCGAACCTGTTTTTACCTTCTTTCAGAATATTTTGAATCACCAGGTGCTGTTAACACAAGAAGCAATTGATAATATAGTTCTTGCTCTGGAGGACGTTGCTGGAGAGTTTTCCAAGTCCTTAAAATTTGGCAATTTCTTACTTTGTCTTGTGAACAAGTATGCTTCCCTCCTCAGACCTCACAAGGTTTTGCTTGGAAGAGTGACAGAAATGACCAACACATTTATGACAAAGTCTATCTTGTCAAAGTTGGCTTGTCTTTGATCTACAGTCTACATGGTTACTTTCATAACATGTATAATGTTTCTAACTAGGGTTTTATTCTGATATTCCATCTATGGTTTCATTTTCTCATGTCAGCTTCTGACAAGTTTTGTTCATATACATGACATGTTTTCTATGCAATCCATTCTGATCTCATGCAAATATTCTAGGTTACAGCCTGTCCCATGTATATATACTAAATTACAGCCTTAGTCACCACATTCAATTTTTTTTCCCAAAAATTTCAAATTCAAGCGTCAGGGAATTTAATGGAAAGTTTAATAGCTAATTTAGAATATAATGGCAGGTTTCTCATTTCATGGCTAAGTCGACGATGAATTTAACGCTCAAGCATTTATTTAGAAAATTCATAAAAGATCTCAATAAGATTTTTCTTTTTTCTTAAATTTTTGAATACAGAACTCTGATTTTTGACATGCATAAGATATTCTAACATGTTTTCAAGAAGTCAACAAAACTTTTGTAATTCTCTCTGCTAAATTTCATGGAAAATTTTATCAATTTTTTTCACTAACAATTTGTTTTTAAAATCCATTTTTGCCAAATTTGAACACTACGTGAACTGGATTACTTATCCAGCTGTTTGATAGCCACCATTTAGAAAATTCATAAAAGACCTCAATAAGATTTTTCTTTTTTCTTAAATTTTTGAATAAAGAACTCTGATTTTTGACATGTATATGATATTCTAACATGTTTTCAAGAAGTCAAACTTTTGTAATTCTCTCTGCTAAATTTCATGGAAAATTTTATCAGTTTTTTTCACTAACAATTTGTTTTTAAAACCCATTTTTGCCAAATCTGAACACTACGTGAACTGGATTACTTATCCAGCTGTTTGATAGCCACCATGTTCTGAGACAATGCGGGATTTTTATTTAAACCATGTTACAGCAACAAAGGTTGGAACTATTTCATGATGATTCATCTTTATGTGAAAAACAAGCAGAATCCTTTTGCTGCATAACTGCGTATGTTTGAAAGGAACGAGACTATAAGGGCAAACAAATACTCTCTACATATAAAGACAGACAGCAGAACCAAACATATCATTAAACATTAAGTTTAATTCAATGATAAGGATATGATGAGGTCATAGGCAGATGCGTGAAATTGCAAGACAGATCAATCACATGATAACACAGTTGTTAGTTTACCTGTTTGCTCCTAGCTAGTTCTCCATTCACCATTAGAGCACTGACCTTCTTATTACTTGGATTGATAGAAGGTGCACTTTGACGGTTTGAGTAAGAGAGATACTGATGGATGGTGAGTGTTCATAAAGATAAAGATTCCATGGAGACGAGAGCGCACTAATTACCTTGGGAGTTGTGCCAAGTAAGGCTCATTTATTATGGAGGTTACACTTGCCAAGTAAGACACACTAGTCTAGGCACATTGATGATGGGAGTCTTGCCCAGTCTTCCACGGGGACATGTCCCCCAAGGTTGGGTGCGCGCACCCCATGCACCTGGGACGGGGGGACGTCTGGGGAAATGTTTCCCCACGTCCCCCTTTTGGGGAGACGTGGGGAGATGCAGGGGGGGATGTTTCCCCAGTGTGGGGGACGCGACTCCCCAGAAGGGGGACGGACTGGGTGTCCCCCCTCAAAATGGGCTATGCTTCCCCCCTTAAATTTGCTTGTAAACAATGATTTATGACAAGGAAAATGTAGTATTTGACCATATTTTCCTACTAATGCTATGCTATTCATGGTAATGTTAAGATGTTAAATTCTTAAAGTAAAAGGATGAAAATGAAAGATAAAGGAGAATGTCACTCCTTTTACTTAAATTTTTAACATTACCATGAAATGACTCAGTTTGTTTGAAAGTGGCTCTGACCTCATTGGATTTCATATGGAGAAAGTAGAATTTTAGATCTCACTCAAAATCTAGCAGACTTAACAGTTTTTCAGGAATTCAGGATTTGATGGAGTGCAATGTTTCCATTGCATTTTGTCATGTACAAAGGTATGGAATTGGTATTTAATCAAGAGCACCAAGCCCTCTGTGTACTTGAGAGTGACTTTTAGACTCATCACTCCATTGTTTTTGAGTTTTAATTATATCAATTTACTATTCCAGTCTTTAGATCAGTTTTTCAGGAATTCAGGATTCGATGGAGTGCAATGTTTCCATTGCATTTTGTCATGTACAAGGGTATGGAATTAGTATTTAATCAAGAGCACCAAGCCCTCTGTGTACTTTAGAGTGACTTTTAGACTCATCACTCCATTGTTTTTGAGTTTTAGTTATATCAATTTACTATTCCAGTCTTTAGAATTCAGTATCTATTATAGTCTATTTTGCTTAGTACTAATTAGATTCTAGAATGATAAATGATGAATTTTAATTTTAAATCAATTTAGAATCTAGAATGATGAATGATGAATTTAATTTTTAAATCAATGTAGATTCGAGAATGGTGAATAATGAATACTGAATATGGATGAGAGTATTTCATTATTGAATCTCATGGTTTATGGATGAATCATATATGTATTAGTAAGGATGATGAGTATGGATCAATGTATTTCATTATTTAATTCAATTATGTATGTATCATTCTATTTATGCTTTCATTATTGAATATGAATTTGAAATATATATATATATATATAATATAAAAATAAAAAAAATTATATACCCCAACGTTCCCCCGTCCCCACTAAATTTCCCTAAAATTTGATGGTATTCCCACACGTCTCCCTTGTGCGTCTCCCCGTCCCGGAGACTTGGTGGAACATTGGTTTTGCCCTATTCCCAGCATCTCTCTCACTCTTTAAAGAAAAGGGCACATTGTTACAGAACAGAGGTGAGTGAGTGTTTGCTTTCAGCTGAGTGAAATTCTGTGGCAGGTGTGTGTCATATCAGCTGCTGCTGTAATATTCCTTCTTTCATAGTTAAATGATAAGAATGTGATTGCTGCTAAGATTTATAGCATGCTCTGTTTCCTGAGAATTCGTTGGTATTAGTCCAGCTGCTAGTTCGTCATTGTTTTGAATCAAACACATGATATATGGTGTATTTACTTTTGAACAATGAAATCCTATGTTGCACTGGCTTTGGAGATGGGTTGATGGATGAGTTCATGGTACAGCAAGGATGCATCCCCAAAATTTTCAAGGGATGGCAGGTTGGAGTTGAAAATTAATTATATATAATATATATATATATATATACACGCTAAGGTGTTCCTCTCTGAAATTAACTCCCCTCCCATGCCACCTGTGCTATTCTGAGTCATTGATTTTGATGTTAGACGATTAAAATGGTGTATGCCATCAGATTGAAAACCAAGATCAGTTAGTTACAATTCAATCGGTTGCAATTCGTTCCCGATGACCTTCAGCCGTCGTTTGAAAAGCTTGCAGGGTTGGTTGCAGTGATTAAAAAAATTTCAGTTGAATCCAGCAGCAGAACCTGGGTAGCAGTCGAGAGTTCAACTCGAGACCTCTGCCAGCGCCTGGTTGAGTAGAGAAATGAAGACCTCTTCCAGCACCTCGTTGAGCAGAGAAATGAATGATCGAAATTTGAATGAGTCCTAAAGGCTGCTCTCGCAATCCCATACCGAGGTTTTTTGTTTTATTTAAGCAAATTTGTGAGCATCCTGGTTTGAATTAGGTATTGCACTTTCAGAAATTTATGGTGATGCAGTAACCAGATCTGTTCTGAATCAAAATTTTGAGTCTAATGTACTTTATAACTAAATGTTGTTATAATTATGTCAGCCATAGGTTTGCGGCCATGGAACTGAGCGCAGATCGTGTCAATTTTACACCGACTATGGTCTTTCACTTTGGCTCTCAATCCAACAGTGGTATAAGAGGCATAGGTTTGTGGCCATGGCACAGGTATCTGAGTTTTTCAGCCTGAAACTGAGGCTTCTTCTAAATATATGTCTCCAGCAGTGAGTTGATATTCTGGAGCAGTCTCATTAAGAATATATTCTCAAAGGGGTGGAGTGATCTGTAATTTTCTTCGAACATTACAAGTTTTCGCGGCTGGCTCTGCCTGAAGAGGAAAATATTAGTGTTGGAGTGCGTCTTTTGGAAAAGGTATCAATGGCTTTTAAAGATTACAAGAGCTAATTAGTATGATCTAGAAATTGTAATTTCAGTTACAAAACTTATCGCGCTATTGGGGCATTTCTGTAATTTGAAGTGAGGTAGGGTTAGTTGGGTTGTATGCGAGTTCATTCAGAGTGTATAAATGTTTCAAATCCTTGTCATGAATACGTGGAGTATTGTTTTTGGAAAATCGCCGAAGCCAAGGAACGCCGAGAAAAGGAAGAAACAGGTAATGTAGCTACTTTCCTTGTTCTGTAAAATATGTTTCTTATTTGTATTCAAACGGTATGAAAGAGAATAGTAGACAAAACGTGAATGGATGGCTTTTCTGTTTCAAGATATCCAAGTTTCTAAACATGCAATAACCTGCTTGAAACCCTAGGTCAACAAAAGACGATCTGCAGAATTACCAGAGTTAATGGGTTTCTGGCCGAATTATGGTTTGAAGAGCAATGATGAAATGGGGAAATTTTGTCTGGAGCATGGGAACAACTTTTGTTATGTCTCTCCACAAAAATCCATGTTAGAATCATTAGAATTAATGGGTCTCTGCCAACTATAGCAATCTGAATTATAGGATGATGAACAAAGGATGAAAGGGGAAGAAATAAATTTTTTTTTTAACACATTAATTCTATGGGTATCGGGCAGCTGCTTTTTTGCTTCCACTTATTTATCCTTTTCTTCTTAACATGAAATCCCACAGAAGGCCGTAGTCCTCCTAGGTACAAGGCCTTGCCTAATTTGTGTATTATCCTGTTCAGCACTTTGGGCATTGAAATGTGTTCACGCAGGATTGAAGTTTGGTTGCATACCTTCCAAATTTAATCTTGCATGTACATCTGGATGTCTCTATTGACAATACTCTCATTTGGGTTTCCAAAACCTGCTATATAGTCTCCTTGTTGGCTGTTCTCCGTTCTCCTTTGATCTAATGCCCATGCCAGTGTTGCCAAGGAGTAGTCCTTTTAGAGGGACTATAATGAAGGGCAAGCAACACAAAAATGAGCAGAAAATTTAGTTAAAAAAGGTTTTTAGACAAATCATGTCTTGCTTAATGCTCGCACACAGATAGATCATTGCCCTCTACAAATCACTTAACTAAATTCTTTCACACAATGGCTCTTTGACTTTATTTTTTGCTAACCCTAGGAATGAAAGATATCCTCCTGCATCATACCTTTTGTTCAAAGAGAACTTGGTTTAAAGGGCTAATTCCAGATCTTGGTTTAGCGTGCGGTAATTATCTTTATGAGATTTCTTGTATAGCCTTGAGTAGACTCTTTATGTAATAGATTCCTTATAAATTTATAATGTATCTGAAGCATTTATCTTTGTGCTATGAGTCATAATGTATTATTGTTGTTACCATGTGCAGTCTCTTCTAAGAAAGATGAGGAACTTACAGACGTTGGTAAAGGAATAACGAGGAAGGCTGATAATGATCTTGATCCAGAGGGCTTGCCCCAAGATTACCCACAAGCACAGGACTCAGAAAATCCCGAGGATGCTGTTGCCCATGCCATTGATCTAGAAGATGGGCTGATTAATGAGGATGCCTCTGGAGGAGACTATACAAAACTAACTGGAAGGCAAAAGAAGCTGTTTGAGTTGAGACTTAGAAGGGCACGATTTTCCTCCCAATCTATGGTAGTTTTGAATCCTTCCCGAGACAGGAGGTGAAACATTATTTTTTCCATTGGTTTCAAAGTTCAAACAGAAATATTTCAAGTGTGATATATACTTCTTATCTGCAGAATGAAGCAATAAAAACTAATCAGACCAGAAGAAAAGTCTAGGGAAACTGTTGGATGCAAATGGGCTGGATCTTTCAAAAGCTTATATGTTAGATGCTCAAGAGGCAACTGAAACAAAATACAAGAAATGGGACAAGAAGCCTGCTCCATTTAGATGGGATGGTAGGAACTCAAGGGAAAACTTGTTCTAATTTCTGTTTACAAACGGCTTAATTAAAGTGATGATATATTATTCGTAACCTTTAAAGAGATACTGTAAGGAGTCTTAATATAGATATGTAAATCACACATATACGTCTTTCAGTTTATCATTGACTGCTGTAATTGCTTCGAGACTCTGTTTATCCTTACACGTGAGTAACTGTCTTGGAATTGATGTCTTACTGGCTTTCTAATTGTACAATTCAGTGTTCAACTAGAAGTCCCTATATAATGCCTACAAGCTCACCAAAAACATCCCTTTGAATGTGGATGAATATACAAAGATGAAAGAAACTGATCCAGAATTATATCGTGATGGTTCAAGTCTGCAATATGGAAAGGTAAGGTTATACATGTTTTATTTGGATTTTAAGATGAGGAAATTATTTTTGCATGTATAAAATTTAAACTCTTTGGATAGAGGGTTGTCGTATTTGAAGAATTGATAGTTTATGCTTTTAAATTTTTAATTTAGTATTTCTTCTGGATTTCCTAATATTCTTGACAAAATCTGTTTTTTCAGGCACTGAAGCTTCCAGAAGAGAACATAGACAAAATGGTGCAGGAACTTGAAGGCAGAGATCAAAAGAGGAAAGCATTCAGTAGATGGCGCAGATTTCATGAAGAGAAAGATGTTGATTCAATCAATGGATCGGAATGAGCATTTCAATAAGAAAATTGAAAGGACTTTTGGAAAGTACACTGTTGAGATAAAGAATAATCTAGAACGTGGGACTGCTCTGCCTGACTAGAGTAAGAAATGCCTGTTTCAGATTCAAGCATAAGTGGCTTCTGTTCTCTCTACCAGGTTAAATTCATGGTACAAAAGAGATATCCCATTGATGGCCATAATAATGTAATATGACCAAACGTTTATATTTATAGTCATTTACGTCTTTGTCGGACTGCTGAATGTGGCTATACTTGAAACCTGGATGGCCTAAGGTCAACAATTTTGAAGTTGTCATCATGTCCTGTAGGTTGAATACATTGGAACAGCTTATTGTCATAATTTCTCATCTAGTTATTAATTATTTATTTCTTGTTCTTTTTCTTGTCCTTTGAATTTCAATTATTATTTGAGTAACCACATGCTTTCTTAATTTCTTAATGCAAAAAATTTCACGTGAATACCGTAAATTCATTGGTGCTATCCATTTATCATTTTCATAGGCTTTTATAGCTGTCTGTCAAGTCTTCAAACATGTCAAGGATAATTATGTTTAAAGTTTAAACATCTTCTGGATGATAGTTGGCTCCATGTATAGCTTTGTCTGTCAAGTCTTCAAACATGTCAAAGATAATAATGTTTAAAGTTTAAACATCTTCTGGATGACAGTTGGCTCCATGTAAGAAAGGTTATCGATTAACCCAAGTAAGAAGGCAAGGACCTTATCTAGAAGGTAAGGTTACTTATCTTAAGTAACCTAAATGTCAAGCTTTGGTGCAGCCATTTCTTCTGTAGGCTTTCGCATGGAGCTACTTACCTCATCATCACCCTACCTTGTCAAAGCTACTTTGAAGTGCTACCACGGTTGAAATCAGAAGATTTTTGATAAGTAATGTTTTATTCAGCTTTTTCCTTGTAACACTACTAGCTTGACCCCAGTGGTAAATGTATAGGTACATATGTGATATAGGCTGGTGAGCTAGTATGGTTTTTGAGTTA
>APFE031259769.1:35971-57191 GCA_000404065.3 Pinus taeda | reverse complement strand
AATGAGGTTTTGTCATTTGAATCATCCAAGAATTGTTCATTTATGTAATGTAAAGGAGGTTGCCCCCTCGAAGAGGCTGAATTCTAAAGCGTTGATCTATATCTTCTATCTTTTCTTGAGCTGGTTTCATAACAATTGTATATTCATTGATTTCTCTCGAAGGGATACCCTCTTTCATAATGCTTTCTTCCATTGAGAGGAGGTTTGTTAGTTAACCTGATCTTTGTGGATCCCTTTCCCCCAACACCCTTTAGGCTTTGATCTTAACCTTGATTTTTCTTCACCTATCTTGCAACCTCCTTGCTCACACAAGGAAAAAATAACCTCTCTTGTCATCATCTTCTTGAGAGTTAAATGAGAAGATGTTTTTCAAGACGGGGATGAAGAACTTTGAAAAATAAAACTTGAATAGAACAGGCCGATAGAATCAATTTACTAACAATAGCTCCATAAGATTTTTGTAGGGACATGGACAACTTGGAATGAGAGAGTAAAGAAATTAAGGATGACCTTATCAAGAACAAATATGGGGACGAAGCATCTACAAAGCTTGTCGGAGCTAAGTAATAACTTCCACAGAATCCTAGCTGAGAATTGGAGTTCGTGACAAAAACACCTCAGAATCACATAGCAAACAATTAAGATGGCTCGAAACATTCTTCAAAGAGGAGAAGCAAAACAAGAAACTAGAAAATTTGTATGACCAAATCAATCACTCTGTAAAAAATTAGGCCAAAATAGTCGAAACCTTCAATAACGAAAACAATTGGTTGATATACACCAAAATATCACTACACCAAGTCACAAGAAAGAGAACATGTTGAAAGGATACCTGTGGCAGCAATAAGAGGACCAATACAAATTGATGAACAATATCAATTTTTGTTATATAGAACACCACTTATATCATATTGAGAAAACTATCATAAAAATGGTGGAGTTTTGGCAATGCAACTAGAATGGCATCAAATTGTGAACTTCCGTAGCTTTACCTTGGAGTACAGAATGATGGATTCAAATGAATGGGCACTTGGCGTAGTCTACTTCTAGTGGTGAAGCATAAAAATGAACCAACCAAAATCAGTACAATAACTAGCTCCTTTTGTTTGTATGTTTGCCAAATCATTTATACTTAGTATGTTCAAATGTTTGTTACGTCTAATGGATGGAACCTGGAACATGTTAATGGTCTATAAGGTTTTTAATAGTAAACCTATAACAGTGGGGAGGAAAGATAACCCGTAATTTCAAATACATTTCATACGAGACTAAAATGTTAAAAAGCACAATAGATGGTCATAACTATCTCATTTTTTGTATCGATAATATGCAATCCCCTTTATTTACCAAAAAAACAAAATAAAGACACTCCCCTCTTTAATTACCAAAAACAAAATAAAAACACTCCCCTGACACAAAAACAAACACTCGAGATTATCTAATATTCTAACTAAAACAAATTTAATGATGTTCCAATCCAAAAACATAAACAACCAAATCCTTTAAACAAACACTCGAGATTATCTAATTTTCTAACTAAAACAAATTTAATGATGTTCCAATCCAAAAACATAAACAACCAAAACCTTTACTGTTGATGAACCCTTAAAGCATACTGCCCCATAAAGTATAATTAAAAACATTGGATATAAATAACACAAGGATAAGAACTATAGTTTCACCCATATAATCGCAACTATGCCGCAGTCATACATCAAAGATAACAATATTTTACAAAATTCAGAACCAGTTCAAACCAAAAATTATGGAATCTGGATATATAACCCCACTTTCTGCTATCCATAAGCTGCCTACAAAAACAAATATTAAAAAATGACAAAATACAATTACTGTAGCAAACAGCAACCAGGAACCTAATTCACAACAAATTGAAGAGAGCATGAATACAAAATTACATAAAATTGTAACACTACCTTTCATGAGGAACCGTGCCGCCCTCTTAGCCTCGGGTACTGAGGCTCTTTCAAGCAGGAATTGGCTTTTCTTGTGAAGTCAAATTCAGTTTTTTTTGGTAAAGATGTGAACTCCATTCATATTAGGGCACAGATTCATATACTCACATTTCTGGATTTCTTAAGCACAACATTTTCTTGTAACCCAGTTAGATTTAATGTAACTGTCTGCATTCAATGATGTAACTATTTGTTTCATGAAGTAATATATGATACATTTCTCAAACAAAAAGGATTAACATAGATGGCTATCCAAATGCAGGATTTTGAACTTCTAAAGAGCATTCGAGTGACTAACCCAAAAACAAAACCGAAACTTCATGGGATGTTACCATCATCTTTATGATGCGAAAATTAAGCAATGTTAGTGGCATATCAACCCAAATATAAGACCACATTGTCACCTAAACAAAGAGATAATCTGGGAAGATAAGATGAACACTAATAGGTTTAAGATTACTTTCTGACCTTAAAGCAGATAAAGTAGAGAAAAATATTTAAACGTTGCCAAACGAGAAGAAGCTAGATACAAACTACACTAGAACGGAAAGCTAAGATCTAAAATGCAAAATTATAATTAACATATATAGAGCGTATTTACTAACAAATACAGGAAAAACATAATATAACTAAAGACACTGTCCAGATACTAATGTTCAGCAACTAGCTCAAGGAACTAGAAACAAATACGTTACGCTAGAATCATTCTATTTCATCTTCAAAAAAACTTTAATGAAAAAAGAGGTAAAAGTATAAATAAGCTAAGCATTCCATGAAAAATGTGTTATAATAGATGTAGCAATGAAAAGTTATATTTCCGAAGATTGTTTCTTGCATGTAGGTTCCATGCAACATTTTCTATTGATAAGCTTCCTCTTGGCCAAATTTATCAAACTACGCAAAAAACATGTCAGCCCTCAATTATTTCCGTCGTGATTCTAACATAACAAATTATGAGAACAGGGTGCCATTTGCTCCACTATCAAATGACAATGATTTCAAATATATTGATCAATATGAACCATAAATGCAACCAGCAATTACAAGTCTTGTTGGCAACCTAATCTAGACATTTGCCTAGTAGGAGTTTATTAATAAATCAAAGGGTATTAAAAATTTCTCAATAACCTAAATCCTCTTGTTCATTCTTCAATCTGGATTGATGAAATGGAACAAACTGAATATTCAATCGAACTTCCAAGGTGACATAGATGTTCTGTTCGAAAATTTGCCCTCTGAAATTGGGCACCCTTTTTCTCCACATATTGTTGTCCAAAAAAATGTTGTATGCGCAAAAATGCCCACGTTTCTCCAATTTAAATACCACTGATGAATGAAATTCTCTTGACAAATACAGCTCCTAATAAGAATTCTGCGTAAACCCCTTAATGCAAAAGTTGGTGACCAATAAAATGGTTAGCATTGTTACTGCATCAATATGCAAACCAATAAATGCCAGGAGAGAATAATCCATTATGCTTTTGAGTTTGACGTGAAGTCAACACACGTCTGACAAGTGCAGTCGGAAAAGCGGCAAATGCTACAGCCAAAGCACACACAAGAAGTGCACCCAGCACAGGCAGCAACATTTGGACATCCTCTGTGTGCTTTGCGGCTCACTCTCTCCTCATCCTCTTGACAAGTTATTCTGTATGACAAATGTTAAAATTATAACTCCATGAAAGCTTGCCTATGATATTAAATAATAAATATGAAAAGAAACAAGAAGTGTTATCATTTTTACAAGGCAACTGTAGTTTCTAATAATACAGTCATAATAAACCAAGTGAGAATTGTAAATTCATCAGTATATTTAGTAACTAAATTTGACTTTCATGCCTAAATTGATATTCAATATGTCTTTTTTCAATGTTAGATAATACCAACAGAAAATCAAACGACCCTGGGACATATGCACAACTTAAAAACATATCCACCACATTAGCTTAAATAAAACAAGAAATCGAACACAAAGACTGCTAAACAAACTCATAGATAACTTGATTGGAACAGAACATATTCTCGTATGAAATAATTGAAGACTAGAAATTCCACTGATTATAATGGTCAGATGTCAAAATAGAGGATATCCTGCATAGAGAAAACCCCCCACAAAGAATAATCTGGATTCTGAACTGCTGGAAACATTGATTGGAGCAGAATATTTCTACTAGACATTAATAACAAGGATGGTTGTTTTCAATCAGTTAACATCAATATTTAAATTAAATATCAAAGTTACATCCAGCTTAACATGTGACGCTTCTCATTAAATAAAAGGGAATCTAAAAGATTCCAGAGAAAAATCTGTATAGCAGATGTTTACCACAGGCATAATAAACTAGCATAGAGCTGATGTTGAAAAAATCAATGTCATCCCTAGAGAAAGACATTATAGTGAAGGGTCATTAGATTAAATGCAGTAAAAAGAACAGGTTGGATAACTGCTGCTGAATAAGAAATTTTTGACACAGGCATAATAAACTGGCATAAAACACAATGGCAAGTACTGGAATCCAAAGTGTCTACCAGTATACTTGGTCAGAGAAACGAGGAGCAACCTAGCACATATTGGCATCTACAAAAAAATTTGTTAGAAAACAAAAATAAAAATAAAATAAAATCAATAAAAGAGAAAGAAAAAAATGAGTACAATGAGAGATTCAATTGATGATCATAACTTACACCAACTCTACCTCGTACTACGCCCACGGGGCTTTGGATTGACGGTGAATGGGTGCGCTGTTAAGGCACTCCTTGCGATAGGTCACCGGTTCAAATCCCCCGTGGGTACCTAGGTTAGTCTTAACGTAGAAAAAAAAACTCTACCTCGTACTACTGACTATTATTGCCAGTGCTGGAGTAAAACAACATTATAAGTTACATTAAACTCCTTTCAATAGGCACTAACTTTCAATGGTCAACAATACTTATTATTTATTAGTTGTGCCAAGCTAAATACATTACAAGGGGTACCACCTTTCAGTGGTACACAACATTTCATATTTATTGACTTTGTTGGGTGAATAATTATAAATGGGTATCTTCAAGTGGTCAAAACCAATATTATATTTTTCATTATCAGCAAATTATTGCCGGGAGCCCAAAATTTTAATTATAGGCAAAATATCCGGGAAATTATCGGGAAACTGAAAAATATACTCATTTGTTCAATTTTTTTATCTTCTAAAGCATTATCAAGATCAAATAAACACATTGTCACATACATATGAAGATAAAGCTACTATATAAAAGGTATAAGACGTCAAGTGATACATCAATCATTGATACTAGATAGTAGATACTGAAATATGACATTTTTTTTAATTTTATTCTTTTAAAGCATTTAGCAAACATCAACATCAAACAATTAACAAACACATTGTCACACAAATATGAAAATAAAATTATAGAGCTACAATATAAAATGTATATGATGTAGATACCACTACTAGATACTAAAGTCTGAAATATGTTATTTGTCATTTTGTCTCGACTCGTCAATCATTCTATTCTGAGCCCTGACAAGATAATAGTGAAAACTTAAAAATTAATACAAGATCACATTAAAACAAAATAAATGTATCTCATGAGATGATCATCATGAGGCATCTAGAGTCTAGATACTACAAGTCTGTAACGATAATCTGCTAAGCTTGTGGTTCTCTCTTTCTAGTAGTATCACGAATTGATTTCTTTGCAATAAGGACAATCTCGGGTAGTTGTAGGGAAAATATGCACATCATGCCCTGGCATTTGGACAAACATTTCCATTCCATAGAGCTTGCACCTTAGCTTTGCTCTATCATCATCCTCACATGGCTCACCATACTCCTACATTTGAATTTTGGTCCAATGGCTTTGCCATTTTGTAGTGCTCTGATTAAATTTTCAGGTTTCGGACCTACCACACAAAAAAATGTGGAAATTCAAAAGAGGATAAGAAAAGGTAGACTCAAAATTGATAGTATATATTAATCTTGGAAAACAAAAAAAAGGAAGGCAAATTGTCTTTTTCCATGCCTGGAAATAATAAATATGGATATGGTATACTGGAGTAAATCTTCACTCTAAAATGTTCAGATGATGGCAAAGAAATCAATGGATTTCCCCTTGTTTGCTTAATGAAAAATGGTCATAAGACTCTCACAACCCTCACAGCTCAATCTTAAAACTCAAGGAAAAACAAAAATGACCCAAAAAAACCCAAACCGCATCTTCTATTCGCGTTTTTTCAGCAGGGCAATAATTTTCGATCATCTCGTGATAATTTTATCTGGGAAAATTATCGCGATAATATTGGCCTCCCAGAAAGAATGCATTTCCACTAGTACTTTTTCGATCATCGACACTTCCGGCCCAATCAGCATTGGTGTATGCAGTCAGAGTAAGAGTTAAGCTCTTAGGGTACGAAAGGCTGAAATCAGGGGTTCCTTTCAAGTATCTAAGAATTCTTTTTACAGCCATCAAATGGGATTGTTTAGGGGCTGATTGAAATCTTCCCACCATTCCTACTGCCTGCATAATGTCGGGTCTCGTAGCAGTTAAGTATAGAAGGGCTCCAATTGTTGATCTGTAATGAGTTGCATCTACCAGAGGGAAGTCATCATTTTTGCTCAATTTGCAACTTGTGGTCATAGGTGTGCTCATGGGTGTACAATCTTCCATTCCATATCTTTTAAGCATGTCTTTAAGATATTTGGCTTGAGATATAAACATGCCTGCTGTGGTTTGAGATACTTGTAGTCCAAGGAAATGAGATAACTCTCCTATCATTGACATCTCGAACTCTTTTGACATATTTTGAGAAAACTCATGGCTCATCTCATCATTATTACTAGCAAAAATCAGATCTTCAACATAAACAAGTGTGACTAGTAACTTATCCTCATCTGTCTTTATGTAGAGATTACTTCCTGCCACCCCCTTCTTGAAGCATTGTTGTAGATAGTGATCCAACCTTGCGTACCAAGCTCTAGGAGCTTGTTTCAACCCATATAACGACTTTTTCAACTTACAAACAAAGTCTTTTCCTTTTGTTAGATTAAACCCTTCTGGTTGCTCCATGTATACTTCTTCCTTGAGTTCCCCATTCAGAAATGTTGATTTTACGTCCATTTGATAGATTTTGAATCCTTTTGAGCAAGCAAACGCCAAGAACATCCTAATAGCTTCCACACGAGCTACTGGTGCAAATGTTTCTTCAAAGTGAATTCCTTCAATTTGTGAATAGCCTTTACAAACAAGCCTTGGCCCTTGCCTTGTTTCTGATGATTTGTCCATCTTCATTCATTTTGTTTTTAAACACCCACTTGGTTCCTATTATGTTTTTGTCCTTTGGACAAGGTACCAGCTCCCATGTCTCATTCTTCTCGATTTCAGACATTTCTTCTTCCATGGCTTTTACCCAATGAGGATCCTTGCTTGAGTAAATGTTTCTGGATCTATCATGGATAGAAGAGCAATCATTTTTCTTTGGTGCATTTGTCAAGCCATATCTATATAAACATGCCTGTCGTTTCGGGTTTGCATCCCTTCATCTATATTGCCAATAATCTGCTCTTTCGGGTGATATTTTTGGAGAAGTTTTATCTTTGAAGGAGTTTGAGATGGTTCTTTTTCCTTGGGTATTTCTTGATTTTTTTCTTCTTCTTCAGGTTCTTCTTCTTCAATGAGGATCAACTTCATGTTCTTCAATTTCTTTTTCTGGAAGGTCTTCATCAATCTTCACATCAATGCTTTCCACTATTTTCCGTAGTCGAATATTGTAGCACTTGTAGGCTTTGCTCCGTGTAGAATATCCAAGGAAGATCCCTTCGTCAACCCAAGAATCAAACTTTTCTGGTGAGCCATCATTGATTTTTATGAAGCACTTGCTTCCAAAAATCTTGAAGTATTTTACTGAAGTAGGTCTTCCTCTTTGTTCAATGAGACAAACTTCCCTTTGTCCCCTATCATGTGTCTGCAGCACCCACTATCCACAAACCAATGATTTTCATTATTTTGAGCACATAGAGCTAGGCCACATTTATCCGTGTTGGGATTCTCACTTCTTGCTTTTCCTCTTTTGAGAGGGGCAATTTTGTTCATTGTGTCCATTATTATTACATAATGAGGAAATCAAATCAAATTTGGCCAAAGGATCAAAAGAATTGTAGGTCTTGATTTGTCCTTGCCCTTTGGGGCCATATGGTTTGTTTATTTGATCCTTCAGTTTTGGTGTGTCATTCTTACGAGCCATGCAATGTCTAGCTTGATGACCAAAATTTTTACAATGGAAACAATGCCCAAAAAAGATAGTTTTGTACCTGTTGTAATAGCCATGATTTGAATCAACATTCTTCCTTGGAGTTATTCCTGCTTCATTCTTTGGATTTGAGATGGGCCTTTGATGAAATACTGTTTTGTATCTGTTGTAACATCCATGATTCGAATCAACATTCTTCCTTGGAGTTACTCTCTCTTCATTCTTTGGATCTGGGATGAGCCTTTGATGAAAAAATCTTTCTTTCTTTGGGTTGCTGGAAAGTACGTCGGCATAGCTTTTCGCATTATTCTTAGTACTTGATGATTCTCCTTTAAAACCTATTTCAGATTTGTCATGTTGACGTTTTTTATTATTTAGGATAGTGTTAAGTATTTGAGAGCTTTTCCAACCCTTTTTAACTTGCTCCAATTCCTTCCTTAGAGATACTATTTCGGCTTCACGTTCTTCGCAAGCTTCTTTTTCTTTTAGCTTATTTTTCAAGAGTTCTTCCCTTCTTTTGTTTCCTCGTTTTCTACCTTCAGAGAAATGATTTTATTCCGTAATTTCTCATTTTCTTCAATGGCACTTATTAACAATTCATCTACATTTCCATCTAGCCCTGAGTCATCATCATTTGTGAATGCCATGAATAATACTTCTTGGCTTCCAGCATGGTCATTTTCTTCATTTGATTCTTCATTACCTCCTTTGCGGTGAGGGAATTGGTTAGTTGATTTCTTTTTTATGACTACAAATTCATCTTCATCAAACTCATCTTGCTTAGAGAGGAAATTCTTCTTATTGAACCCTTTCTTTTTGTATACCATCCTCTTAGAATTTTCTTCATCATCACTATCATGCTTATGAGAACATTTTGCAGCATAATGACCTATTTTTCCACATTTGAAACAAATAAGAGGATATTTACCTTTGAGCTTAGATCCTTTCTTCAGCCTTCGTACAAATTGCGCCAATTCGGATTCAACATCGGAGTCATCACTACTAACATTCATTTCTTTCCCCTTTTTTGATTTTGAGGCCTCGAATGTTGCATCTTTGGAACTTGGGCAACCTTTTCTCATCTCATAGGCAATGAGGATTCCATGGAGTTCATCCATCTTGAGAGTATCTAGATCCTTCATTTCTTCTATGGCACTTACTTTGGAGTTAAATCTGTCTGGGAGAGATCTTAAGACCTTTTGAACAATGGTGCTTTCTTCAATGTTTTCTTCCAATCCTTTAAGAGAGTTGACCACTTCAGCTACTAGGAGAAAGTATGATGCAATATCTTCTTCATCATCCATTTCCAGACTTTCAAATTTCCTTCTATGAGTTTGAAGCTTTGCCTTCTTGACTTTGGAGTCCCCATCGTATAAGCCAATTAGCTTATCCCATACTTCTTTGGTAGAGTTACAATTCGTGACTTTTGTAAATTCAAAATCAGTGATTCCACTAGTGATGGAGTTTAAGGCTTTTGCATTTGCAACGTAGACTTTCCTCTCGTCTTGATCTGTCGGAAGAGTGGAAGGAGCTATGTACTCATTTAAGACCGAATGCCAAACTTCAGGTCCAAGGGACATTAAGTAGTAGGACATTCTCTTTTTCCACAAACCAAAATTTGTGCCATCGAACAGAGGAGGTCTTCCTGACACTTCTTGATTTCTCATCATGACTAAAAATCCTTCTTCAAGCTGTTAGGCTGATATGAAGAAGCTCGCTCTAATACCAATTGTTGGAAACACTGAGAGGGGGGGTGAATCAGTGTTTCTTTTCAATTATTACTTTTATCAGTTAAAAACATTTATATTTGGAACATGGAAATAGATAACAGGAATAGATGCTTTTATTAATGTGATCTTTCAATAAACAGTACAATAATATATATATATATATATATGTATATTATATATTTGTTCAATCAGTTTACAGCACCAACATGGACTCTTTTGGAGCTCCAACCTTCAAAGCACCAACTCTGTCTTGTCAGGCACCAACCTTGAATTTAGGAGCACCAACTCCCAGGACACCAATCCTTTCAGTTCTGAGGCACCAACCTCAAGGGCTCCAACCCTCTGTTGTAACTGTCTGGATCTGTTTGGTTGTAATTCTCTGCTCCCAACCCTGCTAGACCTATGACTTACTTTTGTCCTCCTGTTCCTTCCACTACTGCCAAAACTTCGGCTTCCTTTGTTTCTTACAGTTCGCCAGCAACATTAAACTTTCCTTGTTCTCTGTTTTATATGCCTGATACGCCTAACCTTTGGCTTCCTCCTTGCTCGCTTGAGCTTCGGCTTCTTCAACGCTCGCTTGATCTTTCAGCGTCCTTTGCGCTCACTCTTCGGCTTCCTCTGTCTCTTCGAATTCATTAATACTCACAGGACACGTTAATGAGGAAGAGAGGCCATCTTTATTATTATTCAAATAATAGACTTATTCTTTACAGCAATCACAACATTCGTGAACAATCGGAGTTATTCCTTTAAACCCACAATCGCAATCGCAACATTCTGGAGGTCTTTATAAGTCGTGCCCATAGTACAGCCGATGGCCGATAATCGATTCCCTTACTAGATGCGATATAATTATAAAGTGTTTTTAATGAATCCATCGGGTCCACAGTAATCTCGCAATCACAGTTTATAGTGTACAATCCTTTTATAACTTGCGATACATATCTTCCGACACGGCGGACGCGATATTACAATACGACGTATTACAATGGAGCAGCAGGTCCGCGGTATTATCACAATTGGAGTTTTAATGTGACAAGGCCTTAAACACTGCGATACATAACTCCCGATACGGGGACACGATATACCATTAGGGCGCGATATAATAGGAGTCCTCGTTCCGCACCATCGATTTCTTCTGTATTAGATTCGACAATCAACACTCGGTCCAATCAACACAATCCATCGAAAGCTTGGTGCGTCGTAGATCTCTTCTCTCCAGATCTAACAGTGTCGACTTAACCCGATCAACCCAAAACCGTCTGTTGATCCTTCGTCATCAATCAACTCGCGCTAGATCCAACGGCCTACATGAATTTCGGGTGGACTACTTGCACGAGAGTTACCCGCTCGAAATGAGCAGTGTTTCTCTATCCTCTAGTTGTTGTGTCAACAATTGAATGGAATCGAGCGCTCTCCTCTAAATACCACTTACGATTTGCATCTGCCCAAAAACCACTGCCACTATTACAAACCCGCTTTTTGGAATATAACCACGTGCATTAATCAATCACTTAAATAAAGCGCTTAATCGTTTAATCACTTATGGCTCTTACTCTTGGCATATGCGATACTTCCGGTAGTTTTTCCTTTGGCTTCCGATAGCTCTACTCCGGATTCCTTTTCCGCTAGAACGAAAACTTATCTCCATCGTTCATCTCTTAACACCATCCAATACGACTCCACGGCCCTCCTCCATACCTCGGCTCCAATATAACGCTCCTGGTCTAACAACTTCCAATATTCTCTGCTCTGATATGTTCCTCTTTGCTTCTTTTGATGAATTCTTCCTCTGGGTTCTTCTTGGGCATACATTACACGCGATACTCCCGATATGGCTCCTCTGATGTGGCTCCTCCTCAATCTTCCGCTCTTACACTTGCTTCTCTTGTCTGCTTTGATAACTCTACTCTAATAGCTCCTCAGCTTCATATTGCCATTAATGACAATCTAGATCAACAAAGAGAATTGAAGATGGGCCATAAGTTATTGCCTCACTGTAGCTATCAATCAAACAGAATGAATGACTCACCAATTTCCTTATAGAATGTAGGTTGCATTATATGCCAATATCACTTCTATCTAGGGTATAAAGTTGTGTTTCAGGGTATCCAAAGACAATATGTAATAGTTACAACCTTAACCCTTCCCCTAGTCTTCCTCTCTCTTATGACCATGCATCATTCTTGTTTCCATCACTCTGTTGTCTTTCTTCAAAAATATTTAGTTTCACTACAAATTTGACGCAGTCCAAGGTCTATAGCTTTCATATGACCTACAAAATCCATCTCATCGTTATAGAGCGCATAGCCCAGGCCATTGGAATTTCGCTACTGTGTTAATAAATGTGAGGACTAAAACGCAAAGCACAAACAGGGAGTAATTTGTGTTAGTTTGGTAGCATCAGACAAGTGTTCTAGTCAGGACTTTGGTCAGAGAGGCTAACCCAAAAAAGGTTTCAGGAAAAAAAACCTAGAGATGGCTTAATTAAGTTAATTGACCAATAATTAAATATTTCCTATGTCTAACTTAGGAAAAGTGATTAATTAACAATAAATAATTGAGAAAGGTGAGAATTCCCTACAAACTAATCACGGATTGAGCTACCCAATTGCAAAGATCGAGCAAGGGAGAGAAGTTCGAGCCATAAGGAAGGCAGGGACTAGATTGAAGGAGCAGCAGAGTCATTTCCAACAAAGTTTCTCAGCAGCAAAGAAACAATAGCTGGGAGGTCTAATAATTTATGCAGAGAGGCCGAGCAGCCAGTGCCAGCAACCAAAAACCCCAGTTTAAATTGTTGGAAGGTGACAGTTTCAATCGCTGGAGGTTGAAGGATCGCCCAAAAGGAAAAGCAAGTCATTTCCAGGGCCACAGGGAGGCAAGACAGCTCATCCAGAGCCAGCTAGCAGGCAATACAAATTACCTAGGCCAAGCAGTGCACATTTTTGGCCAGTGCTAGTTGCCAAGGGGAAGTGCAAGCAAGGGCCGAGTTTGGTTGCAGAAGGGAGGAATTTCCTCCAAATAATTTTGCAGTATATTTTGCTGGAGGACAGAGAGTTTGGCATCCAGATTTGTACTCTGAAATTTTGTTGTTGCATAATAATAATAAAACCCTCATTTGCTGCCCCAATTTCCCCACATTGGTTTTTTCTGGGGACATTTGTCCAAAAATAATGATGTCATTTTTATGATGTGTGCTTTATATTTCTCAGTTCCAGCATTCTATTTTCTGTAGCGTTTTTATGGTGAAAATTGCAATTGAAAATTTATTCGTTGTTTGTCGTAGCAAATAAACTGCACAATATTAATCAGTTAGAAGAAGAATTTCCAGTTGTTGCAATAGAATTGAAAATTTCACATGGTATCAGAGCATTGTTGATCAGATCAGGAGCTCAATAGCGAAGAGGGAGAAATTTCGTAGTTCAGGGGGAGTCTGAGATAATTTCTTCCAAATCTGCACATAAGGCCAGCCAGGGAATTCGAATTGTTGAGCAAAAATCAATTTCCAAATGCAAGAGTGCAGGAAAAGTTCGATTTTGCCCAATAACAATTCCAATAGTCAATGGTGTTGCTGGAAAACAATTCCAATGAGCAAATCTAGAAGCAGTTGGTTTGCAGCAGTGTTTGTGGTAGCAAATCAACAGTGATTAGAAGAGAAAAGCACACACAGAGGGTTTCCAAAATTCTCCAGTATGGCCACGGACATAATTGATATTTAGGGGTCTGCAGAACTGTCTTCTAGATTGCAGGATGAATTTGCTTGCTTGACTAACTCAACTTCACAAGGAGTGTCAACTCACATGTCAGGAGTCAGAGAATATTTCTCTAGCTACAATGAAGACGAGATGGACTTCCAGATAACAATGGGAAACAAAACTAAGTCCACTCCAATTGGGAGAGGTACCATTAACATTTAGAGGAAGTCGGGAGCAAGCAATAGTGTTACAAAATGTATTGCATGTCCCAAGATTAGGCATGAACCAAATTTCAATATCTCAGTTTAAAGATAAGGGATATGATGTCCACTTTGTAGGGAAGAAGGTGTTCATCAAACAACAGACCTAGAAGAAGGTGAAACATATTAGAGTACGAAGCAACAAATTGTACAAGTTGCAGTTCAACTCTCCAATGGCACTAGTGAGCGATAGCAATAACAGTGGGAAAGCCCTGAATGAGTTATGGCACGGGAGAATGGGACATTTACTTCATGGAGCACTTACAATGCTCAGGGAGACAATAACAGGGGTTTCAGAATTATGCACGATACATGATGATGTGTGCAAAGGGTGTGTGCTTAGGAAGTATGCTAAAGTGGCATTCCCAAGAAGTGACAGCAAATCAGATGGTGTGTTACAACTTGTACACTTTTGTGGCCCTATGTCCACTAGTTCTCTAGGAGGGTATGAATACTTCGTCACTTTCGTTGATGAGCATTCCAGGAAAACATGGATCTACTTCTTGAAGACCAAGGATGAGGTCTTCAGTGACTTCAAGGAGTTTGAGGCTCTAGTGGAGAATGCGACAAGGAAAAAGATCAAGGTGCTTCACTCAAATAACGGAGGTGAGTACACAAATAGTGACTCCATGAGTTTCTGTGCGAAGGAAGGCATCAAAAGAGAGTGGACAGCTCCATCCAATCAACAGCAGAATAGGGTAGCGAAGCAGAAGAACAAAGGTGATGTTATATGACCAGTATTTGCCCATGTTCTTATGGGTAGAGGCATGTAACACGACAGTGGATATCCAAAACAAGGTACTGAAGATAACACCAAAAGGAGTCTTACCTGGGAAGAAGCCAAGAGTCCGTCACTTCAGGATCTTTAGTAGCATAGCTCATTGCCATATACCATATGAGAAACGTACCAAGTAGGATCAGACTGCAAAAAGAGTATTTTTCGTTGGGTATAGCAAAACTTCTAAGGCATACAAGATCTACGTTCCTAACAGCAAGAAGATTATCGTGAGACGGGACATGAAGTTTATAGGACAAAGCCTTCAAGAAATCTCACGAGATGTCGGCAAGTGATCAAAGTGAGCCCGCAGAAGCTCTTAGTTTGATTTGTCTTAATGATTCATCTTCACGTAAGCTGCAAAGACTAGGAGAGCATGAGTGGTACAAGGATATCATTTATTACTTGTTGAATTTTACATGTCATAACCATTTAATTGCTTATAGAAGAAGAGCTCTTCGATTAAAAACCACTAAGTATTGCCTCCTGAGGGATGGCCTTGGATGGAGAAATCCTTAGGGCATAGTACTTAGGTGTGTTGATGAAGTCGAGTCCAAAAAATCAATTTTTGAGTTTCATTCGGGATTTTGTGGTGGTCATTATGCTAATAGAACCACTACCCACAAAATTCTTAGAGTTGGTTATTATTGGCCAATCTTTGTTGATGTGCATAAATTTGTTAGAAGTTGCCAAGCCTGTCAATTGTTCACTGGGAAAGAGAAGCTAGTTGCCCTGCCCCTACAACCTGTGGTAGTCAAGTCACCATTTCAACATTGGGGTTTGGATTTCATAGGGAAGTTCTATGAAAATTCTAGCAATGGCTACTCTTGGATCTTCACTATTATTGATAACTTTACAAAATGGGTCGAAAGCACTCCTGCTAAGAATGCCACTGAAAAGGTCGTTATGGACTTTACTGAAAAACAAATCATTACCAGATTTGGTGTCCCAGCCAAGATCACTACCAACAATGCCAACGCTTTTAGTTCCACTGAATTTTCATCTTTTTGTTTTAAGTATGGCATTGTATTATCTCATTCGTCTAACTACTATCCTCAAGGTCATGGCCTGGCTGAATCAAGTAACAATAATCTTATAATCATTATCAAGAAGATAGTTGGAGATAATAATCGATCTTGGGACTGCAAAATCAAGTATACTTTATGGGCAGATAGGATTACGAAAAAGAAAGTTACTCGTAAAAGATCCCTTGAATTAGTTTATGGCTCAGATGTAACTCTACTTGTGCACCTTAAATTGCCAGCTTATCAACTCCTTCAACATTTTTCTACTGATAAAGACACTGCCCAAAACATGATTGATCAGATTGTGGAGTTGGATGAAGCTCATAGGAAAGCTTTTGATAATATGTAAAAGTCAATCTAACTTTAAAAAAAAGCTTTGATAAATCATCTTGATCTAGATCTTTCCAGGTTGGAGATATGATACTTCTTTGGGATCACAAGAATGAAAAACCAAGAAAACATAAGAAGTTTGACAATTTGTGGCTTGGACCGTACATTATCCGAGGCATTGCTAGACTGAATTCATTCCACTTGAGCAGACTGGATGGTGAACCACTTGACTTACTTGCAAATGGCCAAATGCTCATGTTGTTCTTCAAAGATGACATTTGATGTCGTGGGGCATCCTTTGTATTGTATTTCTAACCTTACACCTTGTCGTTTCAGCATTTCATTTCTGTTTTAGGATTAGATGTACATTTCATGTTAGTAGAATTGTTAATGGTTACAGAGATTCTATTTTATGTATTTAATGCTACATGATGATTTTTGGATTATATTTGGATGGACACTACTTATGTAATTTTTTGTGTTGCTTGGGTGAAGATTTTGGATTCTCACACTCCTTCGATGAAGTAAAGTATCTCCCAACTAGAGCCAAATGTTGACCACTCCGCATCAACTACTCTATAGCATTGTACATTTTCGAAAGCAGATTCCATCATGCTCGGGCAATGAAGATTATCCAGATTTCATTGTCATCTTCAATGATCTTTTTGTAAAAGTTTTCGACCCATTGTGCATGTTTATAATGTAAATGATTTTAGTAAGACCATCTATATATGTAACAACCCAGCTATTCCTACCTTTTTGGTGACTATTTCTATCCTAGGAGGTTTTTTGTCTCACCAATTCATGTGTTTCTAAACACGGATGATCGACAGAGTTTTTCCCTCCAACCTCACCCCAAAGCTAGGGTGGATTTTGTTATCAAGATTTTAAGTAAGTCCTAGTGTTCTAATCAAGTCTTCTGTAAAGTAATTTGGGAGTAATTTAAACTATTTGGCTAAATTTCTTTATTGCAAATTACTTGGTCTGCTAGATCATATTTAAGTCCCAGAATTGAGTAAATGATTGAGGGTCTATAACGAACCGGTGTTCTCCCTTAATGTATTAAATTGTAAGATTTTGATGTAAAAAAATATTTTAGTGCATGGTCTCTTATATTTAGACACCATGGCTAAATTATTTGAGGGTTGGAAAAATGATTAATCCCCTCATGAATCAATTAATTAAATTTTCTGGCAAAATAAACTAAAATTATAAGCCATAAATCTAATTAATTTTAAGTCCTAGGAAAAATTAATTTTCCTAATTAAATAATTCATGGGTTCTAGAAGAATTAATATTTGGAAGTCCCTGACCAAGGAATATTGAAATTTTCAAGACATTTTGGACCCTTGGGCCTTTGGTAGTTAAATCAAATCATTTTTTTAGGAAATCAACTCAAAATAATTAATTTTAAATTGATTAAAATTCAATTAAATGAAAATTTTGAATTTCCTCAAAAAACAAAATAATTTCGCCAGAGGAGATTAAAGATAATTAAAATTTTTCAACGATCAAGATTACTCTGACGGGGATTAAATCAACTAACCGTTGGAAAATTAATCTATAAATTAGAGATCAATTGTCATTCAAATCATCTAATCATTGAATTTCCTCAAAAAACAAAATAATTTCGCCAGAGGAGATTAAAGATAATTAAAAATTTTCAACGATCGAGATTACTCTGACGGGGATTAAGTCAACTAACCGTTGGAAAATTAATCTATAAATTAGAGATCAATTGTCATTCAAATCATCTAATCATTGAATCGTGTACTAGCTCTTGAAGCTATTATAAACTTTTCTGGAATAATATAACACAGAGTCTTTGGGGTTTTACTCTAGTATTTTATGGTAACTAGTATTTAAAATTTTGTTGATCTTATTTATAAGTTGTTGGTTAATAGCTCAGGTAGATCAATCTATTGCACGGGTATCTTGCTTAGGTTGTTGGGTTTGAAAATAGCATTAAGATTTTTAATTGATTAGCAAGTATCTCTAATCGTTAAAGATTTAATAGTTATTTTATACCTCTATTGGTTTAACGGCTTATTTTATAAGTGTGCAGAAATCATTTGATTCAAAAATTTTGGGTGTTTGGGGAAGTTCTCGGTTGAACCATCAGACTCCTGAAACTTAAGATATGGAGAGCCTTCTAGATTAAAATTCCTAGATTATCCAACGAATTATATCTTGTAGGGGTGTCCTGTGCTAGTACCTAAAACTTGAAAAATTATTTATCTTCAAAATATTGTGCTAAACTGTTAGATCTGACTAGAAAGAGTCTCAAATCTACAAATCTGGGAGCGAAGTCGGACTCATACTCCTCAAATCTGATAGATCTATAATATAAGTGTATAGATCTGAAAAATTAAATTTTTTATTGTTTTTGTTTTCTAACTTGGGTTTAAATTTCGAATTTTTTGTATATGTGGGATCTGGTTTTTTTTATTTTTGTTTCGTGTATGTTCAGATCTAAAACTTGTCAAAGAAAATTTGGGGTTTTGAGGCAGATCTAGGCCCTGAAAGGCAAGTTCTAGCCTCAAATTTTGGTGTGTAGGAATCAAGTGACTAAATCATTTGTTTAAAGGTTCAGATCTGAGGTTTTCATAGTAATTTCTGGGAACAATTCGAAGCATAAATATATCAATTTGAAACAAAAAATTCTAGGCAAAAAAAAAAAAATTATTTTTTTTTGTGGAATCCTTAGCTTTCTCAACTTCTTTCCAAGTTGCTCCCTCTTCCAATGCCTGTGTTTTTCCTTTGCCCCTTCGCAGCTCCATTCCTATAAGTTTTCCTCCATTCACGTCCCTCATTCCCTGCCTTTTCCTCTACGTTTTCCTAACCCTCTTTCCTTGTTCCTCGCTGCTCTTTTCCTCTTTGCTCGTGGCTCCCTTTCCCCTCTGTGTTTTTCTTCATACGCTCATCCCTCAACTTGCAGCTCCTCCCTTCCTTTCTTCTCCACGCTCATCTCTTTCACCTGTCCAATGCTTCTTTTTCCACGTCCCTTGCATCCCTGCCAACCTTCTCCTCTGCAACTTTTCCTCAACCCATCGCTCCTTCAGATTTACGGCCCATCTTCTCTCTACGTGTATTTTCGTCCTACCCGTAGTCTCTTCTCCATATCCCTCTTGCTCCTCGCTCTTCATAAATCGTGGCCTTAACTCCTTCGTCGACCTGCATATGCCTCCTCTTCCATTTCGCGTTGCATCTTCCTCTACCTGAATTTTTATCCTTCTCTTCCTTCACGCTGCTTACTGGACCAACAACCTTTCCTCATGCCTCTTTCCCTCTCGTTGCGCTAATTGATCTCAACACCTTCACATCTAGATTTTATTTTTCATGTGGCCTTTAGCACATTAAAAGTATTAAATTTTGCTTTTTCATAAAAAACTCACCTTTGACACTAAAAAAATATCAAAAAAAATATTTTTCTTTTTGAGTTCATGTGATAAGGGTTTTGGGGCCCACATCTTTAAAATTGTGGGGTAAAAATTTAAAAATTTTCTATAATCAAGGCAAATATAATTTTTTAATTTTTTTTCTAAGTTTGACTATAGCAAAGGAAATATTTTCTAGATTGGAGTTATTTAAGAAAATCATTTAATTCCAAAATTTCTTGAAGAAGTATTTGTTGACACCTAATCTTCATGATTGGGGGAATTTGTGTAAATAAATTAATTAGGAATGTGAACAGTCATCGGGAGATGAACTGAACAATCACTCATGTTGTATATAACAATAACCTACCTATGGAATAATAGACGAATCAGTTTTACTGCCTTTGGAGAGTTACTGCCTGGCCTGACATGGTATCAGAGCCAGTTCTTAAAATAGTTGTAACTCCCTTCATTTATGCTGCTGTCCTCTGTCGTTCTGACTTGAGCTCTGTCCTCAAACGCCTCTGTCATTCTGCCACACCTGCGCTGCCCTGAATTCGCTCAGAATCCAAAACCGTTCCAGCGCCTCTGGGCTCTATCCATTAACACATCTGTCATCTGTATTAACGCATCTGGAAGTCTTCAGAGTCCACGACACCCTTTACAAAGCTAAGCTCCTGGATTGAAATGGATTTTGGCACGCATTCATTCTGGCGTACGCTGTCTGTCTGTATTTTTTTAAAAAAAAGTGTTGTCTGTTAGTGGGCATTGAACCCAAACTGGTGCCTCCACGCAGCAAGGGCCTGTCTCATTGTTTTATATTTTTAAAACGCTGTCTCATTGTCTTTCCGCTCCCAGCCTGAGTTTTTTTTACGGTTTCAACAACAGTTTTGACATGGTATTTTTAAAACGCTATCTCATTGTCTTTCCACTCCCAGCTTGAGTTTTTTTTTACGATTTCAACAACAGTTTTGACATGGTATTTTTAAAACGCTGTCTCATTGTCTTTCCGCTACCAGCCTGAGTCTTATTGCATGGTTGATGACCTGAGTTGTTTACGCATCAGTAACACATACGCAATGATGGCTTCTGACTGGAAGTTGGAGTTGTTGAAATGGCGTACTGATGGCTTCTGACTGGAAGTCGGAGTCGTTGAAATAGCGTACTGCCTCTTCACAAAGACATGGAAACGACTGTGACTCGCCTTCTTAAAAATCGATATGACTTTCACCTATTTTGGTGGGAGGCATAGGGTCTAAAGAGCAAGGGTTGTGCAAATCTGAGAGTGCTGGATAACATGACTTTGCGTTGATCCATGGCAATTTTAATCTGAGACCGTGGTTATCATTATGGATGTGAGTGCAATGCTCTCATGTTAAAAATCGATGACTTTGGTGAGATTTCATGTTATTGCCATTAATAATTAAAACAAGTTTAATCTGAAACCGCGAGAGGATCTAAGCCCGTCAGTCGGGCGCGGAGTAGGCGGAGTATTGGGTAGTTTAAGCCATGTAAGGCAGCAGGCCTTTTCTTGGCAACTTTAGAGTGTTTGAACAACAAATATGTATGGAGGCATATTGTCTGGAATGCGTTTTTGAACAGCGTTTGAGTTTTTTTTTAATATGTTATTAATTCAAAGATGTGGTTTGAGTGTATAAGGTGGTTTGAGTGTATAAGAGGAAGATATTTCAGAGGCAGGGGGGGCAGACATTCTCAAGGAGAAAACGCAAATTTACATTGTATTCGATGCAAAAGAAATGGATCACATGATGCCTCTACATGCAAGCTACCATGGGACAAAATTGAGC
>APFE031259769.1:0-21381 GCA_000404065.3 Pinus taeda | reverse complement strand
AAAATGGAAAAAAAAAAAAAAAAACCTTGATTCAATGTTCATTTATTTGACAAAAAATAGTCTCTAAGCTTTCTAGATATGCACCTCAAATTTACTAAGCAAAAACAGATTTATGGAGGTGAAAAAAAATACCTCCAGGCACAAACTGCCTCCTCAAGCTTGCTCCAAGAATCAGCTCCTCAATGCTGCTCCAAATGGCTGCCCAAGAAGCTCCCCACTCCAGCTACAATGCTCCTCCAAGACTCCTCACTGCTGCTCCAAAACAAGCTCAAGAACTGCTCACTAACTCTCAAAGAAGACTCTCACTCAAATGCATAAGATTGTTGTGAGAGAATGAGAGCTCTTGGGTGAGTTAAATAGGTTTTGGGAGGGGGATATGGACCCCAAAGATCTATTGGCATTATTACATAACTGTTTGGAGTCCAAACCAACCCTAAAACCAATTTGAAATCCACAAAAAACAAGTTAAATTTTATGTTTTGCGTCCGGATTGAACCGCCCAGCAACCCGGCCGTTTTATTGCGGACCCGGCCGTTTCGACCGAGTCAGCAATGACTCAGCTGAGTCATTGAGTGACTCGGCCGGGTCATTGCTGACTCGGCCGGCCGAACCGGGTTGGCCACCGTTTCGATGCCCAGGCCAATGACCCGGACCAACTCGGTCGGGTTGGTGTTGACCCGGTCGGTTCTTAAAACATTGCCCTCCATGCCCTTTAAATAGAGATCATGGACCAATCGAGTGTTACGCCATGAATCAATAGTCGTTAGTATCGAGGAGAATATGGGTCGTCAGATCACTCTTTGACTAGAACATACCGTGACCATCGAATTACAATGCATACTAAAGAAACACACTTTTATCTAGCAGACACATTAGACTAAGTTGAACTTAACTAACTCCTAAGTTTCTATATATCCTAACATATATGCCAACTTTGTTGCACCAACCATGAGACTATTGATCACCTGTTGAACAAGTGTGTGTTTCCTTCTTAGCTATGAGATCGAATGGCTATTGTCTTTCAACAATCAGATCAAAACAAAAGCAGCCTGCTATCAACCATAGAGGAATAGAGATCTACAGCTTTCTTCAATCCAATACTAAATAGAGCTTAGCAACTATTACCAGCATTCATCCTATGGGAAACCTGGAAAGAAAGAAATCAAAGAATATTTAAAAATAAAATAACTCCTATGGATTTCATCTGGCACTCCATCCCGAATAAGATCAAACAAATTGTTTTGCTAATCTCCTGGACCTCCCAAGATTGGGATTGAAATCATCAAGAAAAGCACATTATTTCTCTATTAAATCTCCATTAATCCATCATTTATCTCAAACTCCTTTATCTGTATCAAGCTCTTTAAGTCCCAACTATTGGTCTCCTCCTCCAACTGATTTTCTAAAAACTTTAACGAGGACTCAAACATAATCCAGGACCAGCCAATTTTCGGGGTGTTTTCAAATCAAGTCTAGGTGACATAATTCATATATACTCAGGAAATATCAATATTGACAATAACAATGTTGCTGAATTATATGCTTTGGATCAAGGATTACTCATCCCCAGAAGAACCAATTTTCAAAAATTGGTAATAAAAGGGCACTCTAAAACAATAATTCAGATAATTAGAAAACACCAATATGGCTCCCAGCCTTCTAAAGTCTCCAACATTTGAGGACTCCATAATAGCTTAGCAAGGGTAACAAAGTTTTTGGAAGGAATCGCAGCTCCCATTCTATCCCATGTTAGGAGAAATGGAAATAGAAATGCAGACAAATTAGCTAACGAAAGGCTCAACTTTAAAATTGATAACTTTGACAGAAGTTGGACTCAAGAAATTCCAAACTCTCTAAGAAGTATATGTCAAGAGATTACGAATGAGGATCTTATTGCCCACGACATGGGCTCGAGCGTGGGATCTGTGCCAAATTTCGAATAAACTGGAGAAGTTGGATAGCCAACGCAGCCACTTGAGGCAATTTTATTCATACAAAAGAAAATATTTTACATAAGAGAGTTCACAATCTATCATTAGTCATGACCCTCCATGCCCTTTAAATAGAGATCATGGATCAACCGAGTGTTAAGCCATGAATCAATAGTCGTTAGTATCGAGGAGAATATGGGTCGTCAGATCACTCTTTGACTAGAACATATCGTGATCATCGAATTACAATGCATACTAAAGAAACATACTTTTATCTAGCAGACACATTAGACTAAGTTGAACTTAACTAACTCCTAAGTGTCTAAATATCCTAACATATATGCCACCTTTGTTGCACCAACCATGAGACTATTGATCACCTGTTGAACAGGTGTGCGTTTCCTTCTTAGCTATGAGATCGAATGGCTATTGTCTTTCAACAATCAGATCAAAACAAAAGCAGCCCGTTATCAACCATAGAGGAATAGAGATCTACAGCTTTCTTCAATCCAATACTAAATAGAGCTTAGCAACTATTACCAGCATTCATCCTATGGGAAGCCTGGAAAGAAAGAAATCAAAGAATATTTAAAAATAAAATAACTCCTATGGATTTCATCTGGCACTCCATCCTGAATAAGATCAAACAAATTGTTTTGCTAATCTCCTGGACTTCCCAAGATTGGGATTGAAATCATCAAGAAAAGCACATTATTTCTCTATTAAATCTCCATTAATCCATCATTTATCTCAGACTCCTTTATCTGTGTCAAGCTCTTTAAGTCCCAACTATTGGTCTCCTCCTCCAACTGATTTTCTAAAAACTTTAACGAGGACTCAAACATAATCCAGGACCAGCCAATTTTCGGGGTGTTTTCAAATCAAGTCTAGGTGACATAATTCATATATACTCAGGAAATATCAATATTGACAATAACAATGTTGCTGAATTATATGCTTTGGATCAGGGATTACTCATCCCCAGAAGAACCAATTTTCAAAAATTGGTAATAGAAGGGCACTCTAAAACAACAATTCAGATAATTAGAAAACACCAATATGGCTCACAGCCTTCTAAAGTCTCCAGCAGTTGGGGACTCCATAATAGCTTAGCAAGGGTAACAAAGTTTTTGGAAGGAATCACAGCTCCCACTCTATCCCATGTTAGGAGAAATGGAAATAGAAATGCAGACAAATTAGCTAACGAAAGGCTCAACTTTAAAATTGATAAATTTGACAGAAGTTAGACTCAAAAAATTCCAAACTCTCTAAGAAGTATATGTCAAGAGATTACAAATGAGGATCTTATTGCCCACGACAGGGGCTCGAGCGTGGGATCTGTGCCAAATTTCGAATAAACTGGAGAAGTTGGATAGCCAACGCAGCCACTTGAGGCAATTTTATTCATACAAAAGAAAATATTTTACATAAGAGAGTTCACAATCTATCATTAAACATGGACCAATCGAGTGTTAAGCCATGAATCAATAGTCGTTAGTATCGAAGAGAATATGGGTCGTCAGATCACTCTTTGACTAGAACATATCGTGACCATCGAATTACAATGCACACTAAAGAAACATACTTTTATCTAGCAGACACATTAGACTAAGTTGAACTTAACTAACTCCTAAGTGTCTAAATATCCTAACATATATGCCACCTTTGTTGCACCAACCATGAGACTATTGATCACCTGTTGAACAGGTGTGCATTTCCTTCTTAGCTATGAGATCAAATGGCTAGTCTTTCAACAATCATATCAAAGCAAAAGCAGCCTGTTATCAACCATAGAGGAATAGAGATCTACAGCTTTCTTCAATCCAATACTAAATAGAGCTTAGCAACTATTACCAGCATTCATCCTATGGGAAGCCTGGAAAGAAATAAATCAAAGAATATTTAAAAATAAAATAACTCCTATGGATTTCGTCTGGCACTCCATCCTGAATAAGATCAAACAAATTGTTTTGCTAATCTCCTGGACCTCCCAAGATTGGGATTGAAATCATCAAGAAAAGAACATTATTTCTCTATTTAATCTCCATTAATCCATCATTTATCTCAAACTCCTTTATCTGTGTCAAGCTCTTTAAGTCCCAACTATTGGTCTCCTCCTCCAACTGATTTTCTAAAAACTTTAACGAGGACTCAAACATAATCCAGGACCAGCCAATTTTCGGGGTGTTTTCAAATCAAGTCTAGGTGACATGATTCATATATACCGAGGAAATATCAATATTGACAATATCAATGTTGCTGAATTATATGCTTTGGATCAGGGATTACTCATCCCAAGAAGAACCAATTTTCAAAAATTGGTAATAGAAGGGCACTCTAAAACAATAATTCAGATAATTAGAAAACACCAATATGGCTCACAGCCTTCTAAAGTCTCAAGCAGTTGGGGACTTCATAATAGCTTAGCAAGGGTAACAAGGTTTTTGGAAGGAATCGCAGCTCCCATTCTATCCCATGTTAGGAGAAATGGAAATAGAAATGCAGACAAATTAGCTAACGAAAAGGCTCAACTTTAAAATTGATAACCTTGACAGAAGTTGGACTCAAGAAATTCCAAACTCTCTAAGAAGTATATGTCAAGAGACTACAAATGAGGATCTTATTGCCCACGACAGGGGGCTCGAGCGTGGGATCTGTGCCAAATTTTGAATAAACTGGAGAAGTTGGATAGCAAAGTTTCAGTGTTGGCCAAGAATATGGCAGGCTTCACCTTCATTCAAGGAAGAGAAGGTCTCATAGCCACCAATCCAGGTGGACTCTCCTTCCAAATAACATGGTAAGGTGAGCCTACATTTTTGTTGTAGCCTTTTATACTGGCAATGTTATAGTTTTGACTGTTAATATCTGGCAATATGTTTTTATTAGTTATATGTTTTTACTTCAGATGATAGACTTATAACATTGGCAATATACAATGTTAAAATTTTGAGACTCTGTTATTGATTTGTTTTCCCATATGGCAAACCAATACCTTCTAGACATCTGTTATGTATCTTTTCTTCTGCAATAATATAAAGTGACGACCTAACCTTACAAAGAAAAAAAACACCTACACAAATTGATACTTAGACACCCATTAGTGGACATCTGATAGATGTTGCAGGAACTTCTAGTACTAAACTAGCCATTATCTTTTCTTGTAAAGGAGGGAGAGAACACTGGTAGCTAGTTGCTAAATTGATCATTATAGATGCCTCATGATGATGAAATATAGTTATATACATTAGATGTCACCTTGTATTGGTTATTCTATTTTGCTATGTTGCACAAGTACACATGCCTAGCGCTAGGGTACATAAACCCGCCCTAAATTCCTATCTCAAGTATCAAATTCAAAAATGGATACCTCTATCAAGAACCCAAATGAATTGTGTAGTTTAGTGAAGAACCCAATTATCTCGAAATAGGTACCCTAAGCCCAATAGGTGTATCCTCCTCTACAAAATTATAGTTCTTTTATTAAAGAATCCCAAAACAGCAAGGACAAGGTGCAAACCTCCCCCAAAACCCTAATCCTTCACTTACCTCACATTCTCATGCACTCAAAAGAGCAAATTAGTCACTCATTTTTACCATTTCATTTCCAACAATCAAGGGAGAAACAGTTCAGCAATGAAGTGATTTCGATGCTCTATTCTCACTAAATATTTGTGGAACAAGCATGGTCACTATTTAGACAGAGCAGAATCCAAAGGGAATTCATCTCTTGTGCAAGAATATGCATTGAGGTGGTGGATTTGAATTTTGGAGAAGGGGTTCCTAGAAGCCCTGCAAATCAACCTTGATGGGTGGAGCCACCATCAAGTGCTAGACTATGAGAAATTAACATTCAAGTGCATGGTTTGTCATGCTCGCAGGCATTTTGCCAAAACTGTCCACAAAACAAAGACCAGCCTCCTCCAAAGCTGCAGCCAAGGAAGGAACTTGAGTTTAAGAAGGTTCCAAGCAAGCAAAGAAACACTCAGCAAAAGAGGCCTTCTCAGCGAAAACCATCGCAAGATGAGCCACCTTCCTCAAGCAACAACAAGTTTGAAGTTCTTGGGAGCTTCAAGGAAATAGAAAATCCAGAAAATATGAAAAATGAGGTTGAAGAGGAGAACAAGCAAGACCAGCCCAACATGGCAATGATCTAAATTCATCCCCTAAGGATACAAAGGCTATTTCCCAAGAAGAAGAAAAGGAATCGGAGTAGAGAAAATGGTGAAAACGCAGAGTCAGAGGCAGAAGAAGAGGAAGTAAAGGAATCAGCGGAAAAGCCAGATCATGAGAAATATGAGGCAGAGCCTGAAGTGCATGCTCACTTGAAGTCCACTAAATCCTTCAATTTCACTACAGCCCTGAGAAAAAAAATGCCCCAAATCCCTCCCCTCCAAAGGGAAGGAAAACCAACTAAGACCAGAATGCTTATGAAGCAGAGACAAATGTTCATTTGGGACATTAGGCAACTCTTGTTTTTCTGCCAAACAGAAAAGGGGTCAGAGAAAGCATGACATAAAAATGTTCTGCATCTGTATTTATTTTTGTAATCAGTTTGTTCTACCCATGTACTCAAGAAATTGGCATAAGCAACCCTTGGAAAATTCATCTTCTCTCCCCACGATCTTATGAAGGGAGGAAGGAATTCTACAAATTACCGAAGTTTGCAGATATCTTTATAAACCAGCACCATGTGGCTTGTTGCTAAGCCTCAGCAGTGGGAATTTTTATTATTAATACAAATTATGTTTCAGTTTAAAAAATTTAGAATGTGCATTGTACAAACTGTAATAGTTTTCAATATGACTGGAATTTAGTGTATATCATCATTATTCGATGTATAATACAGCAGTTAAATAGTGTGTCGTATGGATGTCATATAACTGTTATTTAACATGGAATGAATTATAAAGTTTCTTTCTGCTTTTTCATTACATTCTTATTCAGGGCTGTAGCATGCAGTTTCTTCAATTTAGGCATTATACATCATATGCAAAACTTCAAAACCATCGCTTACTAATGGATTGATCCACGTAAAACAAAATATAAATTCTACAAGAATGACAGGTGTACCAATTTCCTTATTGGCATAAGAAATCTGGGCATCATCCTGATTCCTTACGAATACTAACCTCTCTAAGCTGGTCGTACATTAAGTGAACAGTCTATTTCCAACTTTAACAATGAGTATCTATAATGAAAATAAGCGATAAATTATATTTAAAACAAACTTTAAAAGAAGTTCTCCAAAACCATGCAACTTCCAGGAACAAAATGATATGCAATTGAATGATGTCAATGTCTCATGCTTTTCTTACATAAAGAGAAAATTTATAGTTATAAAATAACAGATAAAACAAATAAGCACTTACTTGTCATAAGGCAGATCAGCACACTCCCAACTCGGATTTCTACAAGCATCATGATAAATGCGGCATTCCTCTTTGGATCTCAACCTGAATCTCCGTTCTTTATTGCATTTTCTACAATGGACAAATTCATCACGGTGACAAGATTGCTTGTTATGACCTTTTGCGTGGCCTCTACTGTTCCTTGGTCCATTACCATAATATTTCAGTAGCATGGTCTTTGACAATGGGACTTTTTGACCACCAATGATAATCCAAATATTGTTTTTCCATTTTCTTGCATTTTCACGTCCAGCATGCCTCTCAAATGCAGACGGACTTAATTCACCTAAATAAGAAAAGATAAATGAATAATGAGAAATGTATTACAGGACAACTTATTTTACAGGCACCTAACATACCAGTTCAGTCTGCAACAAAATAGTTACTACTAGTTACTTAAAAAAAGTGCCATGAGCCTGTATATGCATTTAGCTCTGAATCTACCATAAACTTTTTCCTATGGGGAAGTATAGAAATGAGAACTGACAAATATACAAACTTACAAAGTATAGGCCATGATACCCTATTACCCATGTAGAAGTGAACAAGCTTTTAAGAAGTTCACAAAGCTTCACGTAGACTAGTGCAAAGTTGAAAGAGGTGAGGGCAAAGCTTTGATTTAAACTATGTACAACAAACTCTTTAGTCACCAGAAAAACGTTAGCTCTACCATCAGCTTGTAACTGTTTTGTTTTTTGCTTTATAGCTGCTTGTTGGTCAACTAATCTACAGCTGTCCGCATTAATCTAATATGTCCTCCTCGCCTCATCTTCAACCAACACTGCAACTTGTATTAATTACTTGGACCACATTCCATGGCCCCTAAATCTACTAGTATTAAGACTTCTGAAAAATATGTTTCACAAGCATCCTTTCCAATAGGAAGGTACTAAGTTCTAACCTATAAGTGCATTCACACGGATCTAGAATATCGTACTGAAGATTTGGACCTCATTTTCAGATAAGACTGAACTATAAGCATCCATTCTAATAGCTACGATAAGCACCTATAGTAAGACTGCACTATAATCATCCTTCCGATTTTCAGATATAGGAAGGTACTAGTAACTACAGTATAAGCAGACTTGAATAGACCTAGGATATCACACTGAAGATATGAAGTTCTGGACCTTATCTTCAGCTTAAGATAGCAACTGGTCTTGACCACTTAGTCCACTTGGAGACTCATACATCAGTTAAAAATTGAATCTATGAAATCCATCTATTATAAGCCTTCTTCATAATAGAACATTGTGATCAGTGAAATAAGCATGCATAAGCTATGAGGAAAAAAGTTCAAGCATTAAAGCTTAACAGGATATTTACTATGCAGAGGTCCTTTTCAACCAACTGGAGAGGAGATATTGAGTAGGTTATGCTGAAGCTCCAAAGGGTGTTTACATATTTTCATAGACTGCATTTGACACCAAAACCAAGTCTGACTATTATCCACTGGTAGTCTTCGCGCAGACATGACCTGCAGATCTACACATCATACTTTATTTTGAATACAATGATTATAGAAGAGGAATTGTTTCAATTCAGTTGTAAAACAATGAACACGCTCCCAGCAAGATATAAATGCTTTCACGAACCTTTCACTATCCCAAAGCTCCATCACAAATATTAGCCTCATCTAATTGGAATCCACATGGCTTGTGACCGACTTAAGTCCAACTTTGCAGTCAGACTAGAACATGTAACGGCCATTTATATAGTTAGTTACATAATAGATTTTGGTTTCAGATAAATACAAAGTTCATTACTGAATTATTCAATGCAAACCAGGTTGTGGTCAAGTGAGCCTTCTTTACAAAGATCTGGGTTCAATCTCCCCAAGAGCATGCTGTCCTGTTACTGGGGCCAATTGTACGCAATCTAGTGATATCCCATTCTTAATTGAGCCTTAGCTGCCTAGGCAGTTTGTCCTGTGCACTGTATCTCAATAAACAAGGCCAGATGCAAGTCTTGGATGACCTTGACAGGATAGATACCCCTTCATTCTGGCATTTACACAGAAACTGGAGCCCACTTAATTAACAAAAAGACATTTACCTAACCCAAAAAAAATTATGAATTATTCAAATATTAACCAAACCTGCTAAGTATTGTATGAACGAGTTTAAATTGATTACTTGCTTGATTTTTAAAAGGACCGACAAACATCATCCTCAACTTTTTGCCAAAATATACAATGACATTATTCTTTGATTGTATGCATTCCATATGAGGATATATGACTGGACAATTGGAGGTGCTAACTGCCAACAAGATTTTTGTAATATACTTGGATGCTAATAGGCTAAGTCTGCTGCTTAAATCTAACATAGGTTGGATCTGTCTATACTCCCATTAGTTGATTACAGTTCTCATAGAAGGCACTATCTTTTTATCTGATGTATTTGGCTTCTTGCCGTTTCGTATGGTGTAAGCTGAGGCGGTTACTAATCACTTTAAGGCCATAACAATTTAAGCTAATATAGGGTAGCAGAATAAACTGGTGATGCTCTAGTTGTTCCCAACAATAGTTCAGCTGTAAGCCATATTGTGCTGTAAATGTGATGTTTTTAGGACAGAAGCTGAAAAAATGTCATCTATTTTCAACTTAAGACAGTTGTAAACTGCTGTTTTCTAGATTTGCTAAGGTCATGTACAATTATAAGAATTTTTTTGAAGTGTCACATGCAACACTAAGAAGCTTCTTTCATTTAAGACTTTATGGACTGAATGATGAAATATGAACAGGCTTCTTTAAATAATATTCTCACATTCCATTAGAAATAGCAGAAGTAGTACCAGAACTCATTCTGTGGATCGATGATGGCACCAGACTTTTAAACTACAAGCGGCTTCTAATCAAATTTATTATTGTTGGAACAAATTCTAGGGATTTCCATTGGGTTTTTCCTTTACATTTAAATGCAAAGCCAGTATTTCACAAGGAGAACCCCTGGGTGTAAGGGACACAGTCCTGGCTCAACTGGGGCAGGTGGCAGGTGGAGACTTTTTCCTGGCATCCCCATTTGCAGGGAAGAATTAGAGATCAGGACATCCCCTACAAATGGCATGCCTAGGCAACCCCCCAATCCACAAAGGGGTAGAGTAGACATCCCCCTAGGGAAGTTCTCAAAATTAAAAGAAATGACTAACATTTTTGGAGGTGCTTCCTTTAAACTTGAGGCATTAACATTAGCCTAGATATATCTCAAGCACCCCAAGTAGGCCCATTTTCCTGCATGCGAAAGCCCCTAATCACAAATCTTTGTTCATCTAAGATGTCTCAACAAGGGGGTACTCTTCTGGCAAAGTCACCTGAGACTTGCACCTGGCCCCAATCAATTACTTGCCCCTCTGCAATTGAACCTTGGTGAGATCTGACACCCCACTTTTTTCACCACTAAACCACAACCCCATTGACAAAAAAGGGATAATGATAATATAAATACAATTTTACCTTTTCTGAATTTTGGAAACCACTTGTATGCTCCACAAACAGTCTTGTACTAACCCACTGCTCAAGTACCCAAAACCATTATCCTATTTCACAGTTAGTGTTTCTACGTTTCGCAATTCATCCCTTTCATTGTTAAATGGATGTTACAATCAGTGGGTACCAATCATTTGTTTTAAAAAATTGAATGTCCTTACACCACTCACACACACATTTGGACGTGCTTCTTTTAAACTTTTGGCATTAACATTAGCCTAGATATATCTCAAGCACCCCAAGTAGGCCCATTTTCCTAGGTGAGAAAGCCCCTAATCACAAATCTTTGTTCATCTAAGATGTCTCAACAAGGGGGTACTGTTCTAGCAAAGTCACCTGAGACTTGCACCTTGCCCCAATCAATTATTTGCACCTCTGCAATTGAACCTCAGTGAGATCTGACACCCCACTGTTTTCACCACTAAATCACAACCCCATTGACAATAAAGGGATAATGATAATATAAATACAATTTTACCTTTTTTGAATTTTGGAAACCACTTGTATGCTCCACAAACAGTCTTGTACTAACCCACTGCACAAGTACCCGAAACCATTATCCTATTTCACAGTTAGTGTTTCTATGTTTCACAATTTATCCCTTTCATTGTTAAATGGATGTGACAATCGATGTATATGAATCATTTGTTTAAAAAAATAATAATGAAAGCCCTTTCACCACTCTCACATGCACAGACAGTTTCATAAACCATCATTTTAATTGTCAAAATGGATGTTACAATCAGTGTGTGTCAATCATTTGTTTAAAAAAAATGAGTGTTCTTACACCACTCACACAGACATGGGTGTGCACACATGTTTTATGGTGACTTCCCCTATGCTGTCGACTGAAACTGGGGGAGAAGGGGGGTGGTGCTTCCATACATCCCTAAATCTCAATTCATCCCTAGACCATGGTTGAATATGGAAAATAACACAAACCCAAAATTTAAAACGTTATTGATTTATGGAATATAACGCCAACACTTTAAATTCAAGTTGCATTTAGATGGATAATGGCTCGAAGACCCTAAGTATTTTACTAGTTTCATGCCATATTCAATTTTCTTTCAGTCCATGGATCATACCATGTAATAATATTGAAAAGATCTCCATCCATAGTTTAAGATGGAAAACACTGTAGACCAAATTCTCCCAGAAGTTATCTTTCTCTTGCTTCTTGAGAAACAAGAATCGCATACAAGCCAAGCATACTAACTGTTGATTTGCACACTATCTTTGAGCCTACTTTTTGAAAAGTATGGAGTCAATTCCACTTTTCTCAGTTCCATGCATTTTGAATAGCTGAGACATGTAACCAAAGTTCACACATTAAGGAGAATACTTTTTCATTAGGAATAAATGATTGGTATCCAAAATAAGAACATGGATAGTATTTTTTGTGGCTGGAAAGCCTACTTTCATGCAAACTGATGCACAACCAATAGAGCTGAGTTTGTTAAGTCTACAAAAGTCCATAGATCCACACAATAATTGAAAAGACATTCATCCAATTTTCTCAGTTCCATGCATTTTGAATTGCTGAGACATGCAACCAATGTTCACATATTAAGAAGAATACTTCTTCATTGGTAATAAATGACTTATATTCAAAATAAGAACATGGATAGCATTTTCTTTTTAGTTGGTAGAAGGCCTACTGCTATCATGCAAACTGACACACAACCAGTAGAGCTGAGTTTGTTAAGTCTACAAAAGTCTATCCTCCACTCTCCTCTTGAAATTCTACCATGTCAATCCACTCCTTAGAAACTATTCAAGTTAATACAAATGCCACCAAAGAAACAAAAAGAAGCGCTAAATCTTATATATAGTCAAGCCATATTATTTTCAGAACTGCTACCTACAACAATTTTCTTGATATACCATGCCTTATACTTAAATTGTGCCCTAGAGTTCCTCACCCAAACCTATTCACAGGCCTGACACCCATCAGACATTAGCTTTCTTCTATTCAACTCATCACCACCAACAGATCAAACAAAGAACATGGCAAGGCAACAAAAAGCAATCTAATCCATCCTAGAGTCCTATTGACCTACTTAGAAAATCAAAAGCTATATGCGATATATTCTATAATGGATATATGGATTGATAAAATGGAAGCCACACAGGCCTAGGAATATACAGCTAAATAGATAGGCATGCCATTAAAGAATAACCAAGCAGCAAAGTGATAGGGATGCCCTACCAGAAAAGCAGAAAATGGGCAATAAGGAAAGATTAATCAACCAGCAAGTGTTAGAAATGTTTTGAGGAATTACCAATAGTTATCAGTAGTTGTGTCAATTAATATGTTCTTGATAGAAATGGTTATTCAGCAACTTTAGATAGTTGTAAACAAAAGTTCTGAAAAGATTGCAACTGGAACAATCATTCAGTTGGGAACTACTTAGTTTAGGAGAATATACAATCCTGACAAGCTGAAGAAAGAAAAGAAAAGAGTATCTTGAAGTACTGCTCCATTGTCACCGTTGGACTGTCTTCTTCAGAAAAGCAGCATAGCAGAGCAGGAAGAGAAACTTTAGATGAATGGAAGCATCATGTTAGTTGTGTCAGCCTTGATGGGTAGCCCAGTTGGTTGAAGCTCCACCTACCAAGTCATTGGCCCTCTGTCATGAGGTGCGGGTTCAATTCTCCTTGGGTCCATCAAGGTCAGACTCCCTGTGGTAGAGTCGACTAAGAGGGAGTTCGGCCTGTCTAGGGGTGTTGCAACGATACATTGAATTAAAATATAATTTTTTTTAAAATGCTAGTTGTGTCTTGTGTTGCTGATTTCCCTTATAGTTCTATTGTGCTTTAGTAATCTCTGGTTATTGTTCTGATCATAATCCATGCTTTGCACCAAAGGGAGTTGATCCAAAACAACAACAAAAATGGAGGTCAGCTCCACCCAAAAAAAAATAGTTTACAAAGTATATTACATTAAATGAATCTTATAATTAGGAGTAGAAAAACATTTGCATAAGGTGACATTTAAGAAAAATACACAATTTCCTAATCTATGCAAATTATGGTGAACATTCTTAAGACTGTTATAAAAATTGGCTACACTTTAATAAAAGCTTTGCCAATTGACAGATTTTATTTATAAGAAAAAAAATTTAAAAACATATTACAGTAAATAGCCCATAAAGTTTACCTAACTAGCATGCTATGCTAAATCCCAGGATAGAGGATAGATTTGATCACCCTTACCTGCATATTCCTCCAAATATGTACAAAATGTTTGGGCAAAAGCATAAATCAACGAATGTTTGTCTCTTGATAGAGTGGACGAAGCTATCAGTGGACCAATTCCTCTAAACAGTAGAAGAATTAGCAAACTCAAATAGCAGACAAACAAGCAAGCTAGCTGGAACTCTAGAGCTCCATCCCCATGCAACCGCCACCACCTAATCAGGTTTTCTTGGGCTATAGTAAGTTGATCTTCACTGAGGGCACTAAGTTCTGCAAATACAAGAAAATGATGTCAACATATCCTATCCACAACTTTCGCAGTCGCAAGTTCAAAATCCACCATTACCTATTGAATCTTCATCATCAATAGGAGACACTAACCCAGGCAACTCCATATTAACAATCAAAATTAAATGCATAGGCTGTCATGTGCAAAGGTGTTTTCATATGGTCCCACATCTATTGAATGATGGGAACCCTCTTCAGAATTGTAACATTCACTCAGCCTAACATGCTGCCAAATGTCTCATGTTCTCTGCCACCAGGAGTAATTGTGTCTACATAACAGATGTCCTCTACTATAAGGGCTGTGAGCATGACCATTTTCCCACCAATTACCATTTGACATCCTCTGCAAATGGAAGCTCTCCCTCAACCAACATGTAGTCAAAGTCTCATCCTCTCCAATACAAGGAAAATATATGTCTGCGTATAGGTTGTCGATAAGCATTGGCACATCTTTAGTAGCATTTACCAAAAATGATCATTGATATCCATATAAGTCTGCCATGGTGCTTTACTGAATGATTCAGTCCCATGAACATATGGGGTCTAATAAATATGTGTACCTGCTTTGAACCAATAACCCAGCCTAATGACAAATGTGAGTCAATGTCATCTACCGTCTACTTACATCCCCCAGTCAGGTTGAAAAGTTGAATCCTTGAGCTCTCAAGAATGATCAACTACTAAAAGAAAATGTTGATGAATGGTTGTCAGCTAATAGCTTCCCACCTCACCCTCACCTCTTTCTCATCTCGTCTATCTAAAGTTTGAACTCTCCACAATTAAAGCCTTTCTAAGCATCTCCCTTTGGAAATAAAATGAGAAATGTGGGAGGAAGCATCCTCATGTGATTGCATTTTATACATTGTTTAAAGTCCATACAGTGCACTTTTTAAAAGAAGAAATCCCAACTTCTTCCCTAATTTCAGCAAAACCCTTTAACTTTACTCTGTGACGCTCCCAAATTTGATTCAAGATAAAACTCAATGGCAACTGATGCCCAAAAGATTTTTCTTCATTTTACCACAACTCTGACAACAACAAATATAAAATGCATTTGTGACCAACCATTGCTTTTAGTTGTGGATTTTGTTGTTTTGGTCACAACTTGAAGAAAGGAATCCTATTAAGTCAAAAGGGCCCTCTGCAACTTCTACTAAATTTTCAATGAGCATGGGGTTCCAAACCCACTTCTACCTGCATTTCTGGTTCCTCCTCCTATTTGGCTGCCCCCGTTCACCATATGAACTTTGAGTGATTCATTTCGTCATCAACACAGGGGTTCAATCCTTGAATGGAAGGCTTTGATCATTGAGAGTGAAAACTTCAAACCAAAAAATTTAATTCACAGGAGAACATCAAATACAAACTTGTACTCACTCCCAATGTTCCAACAAGCTCCCTCCTCTGTTCCAAGCTGAAACAGCGGTTCTCCAGGCTAGAAATTTCACCTCCGGACACAAAAATGTTTTCACTTGTCACAAAGTCCTCATTTGCCACTTGCCCTGCTTCCCCTCATTTGAAAATGAAAATTAAGGGCTTTGGGAGGAGGTAGGTTTTTAAAAAGTATAACTGGGGGCAGCTATTAAACAAAGCAGATAAATCTTCTAGTATTTTTTACTTGATCAATGGGGAGGGGTTTGTGCAGGAACAATAGGTCACCTGCGGGACTAAGGAACATCCCGTCAATATTTTAGGTTTTATATACCTGATAAAATAAGAATAATCAATAAAGCTGCTAACCGCCACGCATCCCCTGTGAAAAAAGTTGTAATTGTTAATCCCATCTGCAATTTCATAGTGATCAAAGTTATAGCAACAGCTACAAAGCACCACAGCTTCTGATGTCTGCGGGACTCCATGGAAGGAGTAGAATTTATATCGTAACAGCAAAGTTATACTTCTGGCTCAGCACTTAGCATGAAAAGGGAAAGAAGATCATGGGCTACTTGACATCTAATAGGATCGTTCAATCAATATGTTAAAAACAGCAATCCCTTTCAATAGAAATAACTCGAAAGGCATATTCAGCACTGATCATTTCTCATCACTTAGAATGCACCACCAATGGCATTCAAACCAAGGCAGCATTGTTTTGGGTAGCGTTGGCTTGACCCCTGTTCCTTTTCAAGGAGCTACGTGATACCTAACAGCATTGCAAATCATTGTATATCTAAGCCCTCTCTCATTTATCCAACAAAAACAAAAAGTCCGAGACAGAAAGATACATCATGCAACCAAAACCATGTGCAGAAAACCTAAAATAAAATCATAGACAGAACCTTCAACCAATAAAGAAAATAGCTGATCAGACAATCAGATGACCGAATAAATACTGAAAGAAACATGCATGGAAAAGAACACAGTGCCTGCGTGAATATAATTTCTTTAACCCTTCTGACATCAAAGAGAATCACAGAGAACCACAGATTTCCATCAGAAGAAACGTGCACGACTCATCATCATCGGGAACCCAATTCATATTTCCACCAAAATAACAAAACATTTTTCACAATTTTCAGAACCATGCATTTCCATAGAAAAAAGAAACAGAAAAGTCGTCAATGTCCTTCTAATGAATCAATCTACATTAAATTTCCACGAAATGCAATGTAAGCCTACTTACCCTCAGTGCAACCCAGGGAGCATTCGCATATAACCTTAAAATCTCCTTGCTGATAAATTTTCAACCGTCCAACTGAATCCCCATATTTGGGACTTGTGCACCCACATCTCATCTCAATGTACCCATTCCCTCTCTTCAATTCTGAAATCTGATCCAGATCTTCATCCTTAAAAAACTCTTCCGTTTCATCTGCCCCACAATCGTCACAGCCTTCATCCTCCCTCTTTTTCACCTTCATACCGTTCCTACCATTGCTGTTAGTAGTCCTTTGCCCTTCCATATCTACGACCTTCAAGAAAATACAGAACCCAACTTAGTCCATGGATTTATTTATATCCATAAAACTCAGACCCCAACTCTGCAAAACCAGGCTCGAACAGCCCCTTGCATTAATTGCCACTCCAAAACAGAAAATGGGTCATCTGGGGCTCCATTTCCGCTTCATGTCATAGGCAATTTAGCATTGCTTTTGCCAGCACAACGGTCCAAATTCTTCGTGCCATTTGTCAAACTATGCGTTGCGTAGTAGCCTTTGAGATAATTTCATCATCGGTACATAGAATCCCATTTCGTTTGCTCACCCCCCTCATTCATTGTACTCGATCAATTTATCTGTGAAAATGGCACAAACTCCATTGTTATTCCTTTCTATGTGCTAATATATATTTATTTCCACTTCATTGTCATGTCATTTCATCTCATTACGTTTCAACCATATATCTACTAATTTTATAGGGTTAAGCCTAAGGGCCAATGCATGAGTATGATTTGTTCTCCAAGGCCTTGGGTCCCATAACATACTTTTACAGCTCAGAGTAGGTAAACTTTGAGGAAAGCCACAAATTGCCTTTCTACCATAAACCTGTCTGTAAATCTCTCGAGTAGTTTTCATGGTTTTTAATGCTGGTTTCGAGGTTTTGACCTTGGATGGGGTTTTCTCCTTTGGGTTGTTGGGGCTGAATTTTGGATCCAGGTTTGTACGGGCTTACATGTCAAGATATATATTGGTTTTCTTTTTCGGTCTTTAATGACGTAACAGATTCAGTCTTTGCGTTAATTTCGTATGGTTTAATTTGACACGGTACTTTTCAAATAAATATAAAATATATATTTTTTCTATTTATTACAAAAAAAATTTATTATTCCGATGTTTAATAAGATAAAGTTTAATAAGATAAAGATTGTTTATAATATTTAACATTTTGAATTGTGTCAAATTATATAAAATAAAATAAATTACAATTATAATTATATAAACTTTTGTTTTCTAAAATAAATAAAATATAAAATTAATAAAATATCATTATAATTATTTTAGATTTATTTTAACTCTAACTATACTAAATGAGGAGAAATCAAATTAATATTTGTAATTATTAACAAATATATTTTGATTTAATATATGTTATATAAAATATAATTAATAATTATAATTAAAATTGTCACCAGGACAGTGTAATTCGTTAATTTAAAATTTGTGAAATCCTTAAATAAAACACACCCAAGGTCAAGTGACCCACCTTTAGGGTGAGGCAAGTGAGATCAAATCTCTCAACTCTTGAGATGCAAACCTCTTTTAGAGTGAAAAAAGATTTGACCCCTCTATGCAAGGGAGATATGTAGGCATTAGATGTTAGACCTAAACATTTTTTAAATTCAATTTTTAATATCGGAATTTTGTTTTTATTAATAAAATTGCTAACCATTTTTTAGATAAAAGAAAATCAATAGTAGTTATAAGTCAATATCCATTTTACCATATAAATTAAAATAATAATTCATAACCATATTTAAATTTAATTAATGAGCACTTTAAAATTTAACACTTACAATATAACAAGATTATTAACCATGGATATTTACCCCATTTTAGAGTAGATATTATTAACTTCTAAAAACGCTTTGTTACAATATTATGGGATTATTAACTATGAATATTTACCCCCATTTTACCATGGATATTATTGACTTCTAAATAGGCTTTGTTACAATACTATGGATCAATACCATGGCTTATCAACATCACATGCTCTAAAACCATAACTCATTTCAAAATCAAATATTTTATAAATAATTTATTTTAATGTAATGTTATAGCATTTTTGTAATTAAAATTTAATATTTACAATAAACTTACAATATAACAAGATTCTTAACCATGGATATTCACCCCAATTTTACCATGCATATTATTAAGTTGTAAATAAACTTTGTTACAATATCATGACTTATAAATACCACTTGCTCATAAATCATAAATCATTTCAAAATCAAAATGTTCTATAAATATTTTAATTTATAACATTTTTAGAATTAAATCTAAAGGCAAAAAGGTATGAGAGAGATGTTGTAGTGGTGTAAATGTTTGTAAACATTTACATGTGTGCTTAGTTAAAAAATAATAAAAGGTTAGAAATAATTGCCTATCTGCATCTTAATATCTATAGATGTTGTAAGGTCATGCAAATATTTTGACTCATCAAAAAAAAATTAATAAAGATAATTATCAATAAAACATTTTGATTTGGCCAAATTACATCAAACTAAAAATAAAATAATATATAAAAATTTATAATTATAATTAATAAGAAAATCAACCTATATCCATTTTAACTTAAAATCTACCCAGGCCGAGTCCCTCTGAGGCTTGGTAGATGAGTTAAGATGGATCTAGGGTAATAGATCCAAAGTTAAGATGGATGTAAGCTTTAACATACGTTTGTTATCTAGTATTCTCTCTTTTTATTAACTCTTACAAGTGGTCTTCCAATTAAAAGTTAGAATAATAAATTTAAAATAAATTATAATAACTTTCAATTTTAAAATATAAAAATAAATGGTAAGTCCCAGTAGCACAAGAGGATGGGCCTCCTCTTAAAATGGATCTAGGGTAATAAATCCAAAGTTAAGATGCATCTAAGCTTTAACATACGTTTGTTATCTCTTTTTCTCTCTTTTTTTTTAACTCTTTCAGGTGGTCTTCCAATTAAAAGTTAGAATAATAAATTTAAAATAAATTATAATAGCTTTCAATTTTAAAATATAAAAATAAATGGTAAGTCACAGTAGCACAACTGGTTGAGGATGGGCCTCCTTAGCAAGGCGTCCCAGGACCAAACCTCATGCCCTGTGCTAAGGGGAGGAGAGATGCTAAAAAATCTAGTCATCTTAGGGCTGGTGTGGCCAAGGCCGAGTGCGATCCGCCGAGTGTGATCCCCAAGTGACTTTAACTGATTATAGGGCTGGTGTGGGCTAGGCCGAGTGCGATCCACAAGTGACTTTGACAGATTATATGCCCATGGGTCGTGGCTCAAGCCACAGGTCAAACCTGGAGCATCACATACAACTTGACAAATAAACAAACAAAAAAATATGTGTGTGTTTGTGTGTTTAAAAGTGTTTTTAGGAGAATGATGTTAAAAAGTGTTTTTTGTTAGGATATTCCGACACATAGGAATAGTTAAGTATAACTTGGTCTAGTATAGAGTTAGGTAAAGTGTGTTTCTTTACTATGTACATTTGTAACTTACAATCTGACGGTTCATTCTCTCCTCGGTATTACCGACACTTGATCCGTGGCTTGACACCTGATTGGTCCATGAATTCTATTTAAAGCGCATGGAGGGTCATTTGTAGGGTCACCGTGCATGAGAGAAGCTTTGTAAATTTTCATTCTTTATAATAAATTGCCTAAAGTGCGGCGTTGGCTCAGGCCGTGGCTTTTTCCCTTTGAGGTTTTAACCACGTCAAATACTGGTGTATTGGTCTGTGATCTGTTTGTGAGCGGTGTCCTTTGGTGTTCTATCTGAGGAACTTACCCTGTAAATTCCTACATGGTATCAGAGCTATTTGAGGGCCGCGTCTGTTGATGATCCAAATCTGAAGCCGGTACAACTGCATCTGACTGCCATCTCCTAGATCTGTTGTTTTTGACTGCTTTCGGACCGAGAGGACTGCTCTGTTATTTTAGGAGCATCTGTTCCAGTGAGGAACCCCTTTCGTTTCACGCGAAAAGGTTTCTGGTAGCCCTAGCTGCGTCATTTTTAAGATCTGGAGGTATACAGTGTTTATTTGCAGTTTGCAGTTATTTTCTCTCTGTTTATTTCGGTTTCGGTTTATTTAGCTCTTTTTTATTACCGGATCTATACCTTTCATTTCTGCATATGCTCTTTGCCCTGTGACTCTATGCGATCTGGGCAAATCAGAAACAGAAAGGAAGGATTTTTCTCATGCGTATGCTCTTTTCCCTGCACCTTAGTGCGATCTCGGAAAATCAGAAACATTGAGGAAAATATTTAGTTTCCGGGAAAAGCTAACTGTAAGCCATAAGGCTTGTTTTTTTTGTATGTCCGTGTTGGGTTTTGTGTTTTTGTTTTGTAGGAAGAAAAAGAGCTTTCTCAAGAAAGCACGCAATCTAAGGGTTCAGTGACCAAAACAAAACAA
>APFE031259764.1:0-11553 GCA_000404065.3 Pinus taeda | reverse complement strand
TGGGCAGTAGTTTATCAAGTGATCATCCTTGCATTGATTTTTTTCTTCATGCAAACTATCCAATTTTAAATTTAGATAGGCTCCTGTAACTCATATTCTTGTAACCGATTTTAAAAGTTGAGAGAAATGTTCCTGAGAATTATTATTAGTCTTGGAGATCCCTCTTGAATACCTAATGCATTATTCACAAGCATCATCATATGGTAGTTGAAAAAAATCACCTATTCCCATTAGATTTAAGATTTCTAAGAATTCATATTTGATTCCTTTGAGTAGGAGTGCTTTCAAGGTATCTTTTTCCAACTTTTTATGCTTTGATTTTCGAAGGTTGTATTGAAATCTCTCCACAAAGGCCTCCAAAATTTCATCTTCCCCTTGTATCATTCCAAAAATACCTTCATTGGCCTAATAGAAGTCTTGGTATTTACTCAAGAATACATTCTTCATGTCTTCCCATGTTTGAATGCAGTTCCCTCCAAGGCTCATAAACCATCAAAGAGTTTCTCCTTTTAGAGTAAAAGGAAACGCTTGCAACCTTTGGGAATTAATAAAATAACCATATCCTCTACAAAGGTCTTCGAACTCAAATAAGAATGTATTTGGGTCTTCGTTTTCCAGAACATGAAAATTTGGTCGAGGCAATGGGGGAATAATGTGCATTTGTTCCAATCCTCCTAGATCTTTGATGGGGAATTCAAGTGTAACGATGTGTGCCATTTCATCCCAATATAAAATAAGTTCTACATGTACTACTTCAAGGCTCCTTCTTCGAATGTTCCTACCAACTGGTTAGTGAAATAGGTGCATTGGATGATTGATATTAGCCTCGAACACCTCATTGAAAAATGCCTCAAAATACCAGCAAGATAGCTGGCACATTCTGTCAACACGTGGATAAGTATATACATAGGGGGTTTATTACAACACCCTAGAAATGAAAACAAAATATGCAAGAAAGAAACAATAAATCTTACAAGAAAAACTAGGTAAAGAGAAAAATAAACTACAATAGGTCACGAAGGTCTATCCCCTAAGCACCTCCCCAATAACAGTGCCAAAATGTTGGGTGCAGTGTAAGGTATATGAATGGACCAACATTTAATGTCAATCTAGGGTGCATGGACTTTGATATGCAACACTAGAAATTCTAGAGAGAGACTTCAACAACCTACAAAAAAACCCCTAATTTTCCCAGAAATCACTCACTACTTAAGTTCCTACACTAGAAATATCCTCTTTAAATCCTACACTCAAAAGCATTCATTAAGGATGAAAACCTAATCATTGCAAAACCAATCCTGTAGTCTACCAACAATTGGAAACAGCCCTGATTATTAACAACTAGGAAGAAAACCCTAATTAAAGAGAAGACCCAAACTATCGAAATTCCAACCCTAATTGAAAAGTAAACGCAAACCCTAGCTAATAACTAACTACAAACCTAAGAATTTCTCTCTAACTAAATTGAGCAAATGTAAACACTGATAATCCACTCACACTAAAATAAATTCTCTCACAAGCCTATATAATCCTGCACTTATTTCTAGTAGGGACTATCTCTATTTGAAATCAAAGGAAACACAAGGAAGATTAAAATTATTAATGGTGCAATCAGAACAATGTGTGCATAAATATCTTTACTTCGATTTGGTATTCATGCTCCTACATAAAGGTTAAAAGCAATTCCACTAATGCTCTCATCAATGCAAACTTCACACTTTTATAAGAAAATAAAGTCACCGGAAATGAAGTGTTGCCACCACTCATAAAACTGACACAAGAAAGTTTGTCTTTTGGATTAATCATTTTCCTGCTCAAAAAATTGGGGTTCTTAGTATTCTAGCCACCCGTGCTTTAAGAATTTCAATCGAGATTCACCTTTAAGAAGAAAAGTCTCATCTTCTTAAAGTTTTGGAAAATAATGGCTATAGCGGGTCTCAAGGCCTGAAGTCTTTTTAACGAGCCTGTAAAGAGTCGAGGGTTAAACCTCTTAGCGAAGACCCTATCTCTAAGATACAACTCCCATTCATCTAGGGGACTACAAACATGATTTCCCATATTCTGAAGAAGAATAATGTCTCCTCTACTTTCAAGCCCCTTAATACCATTAGGAATTATCTCAGATCAGTTAAAGACCCTATTGACACCAAAGAAATAAAAGGTGTCTACTCGATCCCATGTTCACTTGGGATTCACTACATTGGGGAGATCAGCCGCTCTATTAAGCAGAGAATTCAAGAGCATGCTGCAGATATTAGGCACAACCAATCTCACTCCTCAACTCTTGCAAAGCATGCAGAGAAGTATAAGCACCATGTGTGCATTGAGGAGGCAAAGGTCATTGCCAGGGTTTATCATTTCCACCATAGGAAGCTAAGAGAAGCTATTGACATTGAGAAACATGCAAAAAATCTCAATAGGGATGATGGGTGGAAATTAAGTAAGAGCCGGATTCAATCTCTTTTGTCATAAATTCTTTTTTAAACTGTTGGTAATTATTTTACTTTTAAATTATTTCTTAAATTTTACTTTTATATAATTATTGAATTAAAAATCGGTAGTTATTTCACTTTTAGAATTTCTAAATATTACTTTTATTTTTATAATTATTGAATTTAAGAATAAAGTTAATCCAAACATATAGATTCACCTCAGATTAATAATATATACAATAATTTAATATATCTTCTGTTATCAGTTATTAATTTTGTTAATATTATTATTACGATGTATTTTTGACTTTGTCTTTTTATTTATTAATATTGACCTCTTTGAGTTATTATAATATATCAATATTAATAAATATTTAAATATTAATTATCAGTTTAATTTTATAAAAACTAGTCATTTTCATGGATTTTTAAAAATAAGAATTATATTAATTATATTATTTAAATAACGAATTTGAATATATATATATTATATTATATATATATATATATATATATATTTAGATATAGGTTTCTTAACGGTTGATTCTGATCTTTATGCATTCTTGCTATTTATTCATTAAGATTTTTTTTTATTTTTTTCACCTCTGTCTTGAGTATGAACCACATTAGTTGGTTTGAAATGTCGACAAAATAATACTAATGTGATTAATATGGAAGACAAGCTTACTACATTATGGATCATAAAAACTTAAAATCTAACAAGAAAAAGTGATAGGGAAGACACTCTGCAGCGAAAATCCTATTACCGTTACCTAGAAAGACTATAATTTATTAATTCAATATTTTTATTCTCTTTATGTAGCAACCCTAAACATAGATATTTGTGAAATTAAAACTTAGAATAAAAAAATCATTGATCCAATATAAGCCCTATCTCATTGTGCAAGAAAGGAGTGCACTACAAGAGCCCCTTCAAGTCTGAAATAGTGCAAAATCCAACCAATTCGATGCCACTAATCCACCATGCAAGGATAAATATTTTTATAATATCATTGATGTGAGTCTTTAGCAAACATGTGTTTGTGTGTGTTTTGTCTCTTGTCTTTGCAAAACAAAAATAAATCAATTCTGGAAATTATAGGCATATCCAATGCAGAGATAATAAATCTCAAATGCGCAATTCATTAAGGACCAGACCTTACATCTAGAATTCTGGTATAAATCTTGTTTCAAACAAGCGTAGGTATAGGAATGACATTTCAAAGGTAACAAGTGTTAATATTCCTTTGAAATCTTTCTTCAGATTTGATTTTTATAAATTAAATAAAGAAGACTTCAAATATCATGTGTAGTCTTCACCCAAGGATCAAGACGTGCATAGTTTTAAATATTATAGTCCACTCAAAATAGTTTATGTGCACAGATTTATTTCAGATTGGATTTCTCATAAATAAAGAAACTTTTAACTTGAATTTTAATCACAATTTCCTGAATATATATGAAATCTTCAGCGTGCAATAAGTCAAATAAATGTATATTCAGTTCTTACAAAGAATTTTAACAAACATAACATTGAATTACCCATTGTATTTAATGATTTTTAATGAATTTAAGGCCGATCATACACACAATTATAGATACTATATTCCATATGGGATTTGAAAGAAACTTGTTGCAGTTTATGAATGGTCTTCACAAATCCATCATGATTTTCTCCACAAGATTATTGCATTTATAAATATTTTCTCCCAAGATTATTGCATTTCTATTTATAAAGGTGAAACATCAATATATATTAAAGATGAAAGACATATAATTACCACAAAATAAGCATAGATTAGCACTCCAATAACCATATGCTAGTTGATGGATTTATATACTAATGGAAAATGCGCACAAGAAGGAGGGAAACGAGCTGGATTGGTGGGCCTAGACAACTAGCTTGTGCCTCCTATATATAAAAAAATAAATAACAGAGGCATAACTAAATGCAAAAAAAAACAGATCATAGAATCTGGTACAACATTTATATATTGAATTGATGCTCAAACTTCTACATTGTGCAATAAGATCTCAATAAGATCTCAATGCTCCAACATCCAAAAATAAACTACCACAAAGGGGAAACCAACATTATGAAACTAGAACCATGTCTTCTCCTTGAGCACAGGGTTTTTATACATATTACATTACAAATTTAGGCTAGAACAACCCATTTTCTTCAAATAAATACATGATTAAAAAATATGGAAATTTGTGCATTTTTAACAAATCTGCCTCAAAGACCCTTTTAAATCTCCCAAAACATGGTGAATTTTGAAAGATGGATTATTTTTTACTCAATTTCCTATATTGGTATAAAATCCCATGTCCCAAAATTTTTAGGCTCATCCTCTTCTGCACATAAATTGAGAAGGAACTTGGCATTTTGAAATATGTGCGAATTTGGGGCTGAATTATTAACTATTTTCTAAAAATCCATCTCTATTACTTGGATGTGTTTTGACCCATGTGAAGCATTAAAACATCGTTATGAACACAAACCATACCTCGGTTTTCTCTTGGAATTTCGCTAATAGGTCAAGCCCCAAATTGTTTCCGGAACTATTGCTGGTGCAGGAACATATCATTGAATGATAAGCATGGCTTTGACTATCAAACAAGCTCCAAAATAATCTTAAACAAACTCTTTACACCCAGCTAGCACTGGCCTCCATGGAAAGATGTTGTAGCTAAATCTAGCACCCTATGGCACAAGTGCTGCACGGGCGATAGGAAGCCTCCTAGAGACAACCTCTGGGTTGATTGTAGACCACTTCATAGGACATCTTAAATAGAGGAGTGCATGAAAGGTTATATGTGATGGGTTTGCAACACTCCAATTGTCACGTAATGAAAGATAATAAGGGGGCTCAATTCATTCCTCCAAAGGTATGAGCTATGTATTTCAAGTACTTCTTTACACACACAGTTCCAAGGAGTATCACATAAAATAACAGAGGTAGATTACTTCAAAGGGTCTTACAGCTTAATAAGCTTGTAGAGTAAATGAGAGAGGACTAGGAGAAAGCATAACTCATCATATAGAGCCCAAAGCATCCAGAATTCTATATTTATCACATAGAGCTCAAGCCATGGGAAATTCTACAATTGTTTGAGTTACAAGCATAATAATGGACTGAAAAGAGGATGGGTGTTATAATTCATAAGACCACTTTGAGGATATAACTTCAGCCCTTCATATAGGCATTATGAATTAATAAATCAACACACATGGATTTGTAAGGAAGCATGGAATAATTTCAAGCAACTATTATAGCATGAATGCAGAGAAGAATATGAACATAATGGAATTAAACATGAGGATAACATACTATATTACTAAGAAGAGGGAATCACCCTCATTTCTTTGATATTATAAAAGGTCTACTTGTGTAAAGTAATATAGTCTAAAATACAAGTCATTCTCTTGCCGATTTATGAGCCAAATTGGTATCACAGAGTTTAGACCCCTTGGGTGAGAAATTCTGAAACCATTCAATCCTTGTTAAAGTGTTGCTTCCCCATTTTTGTAAGAAGATGGGAGATGGAATTAGAGTTACAAAAATTTCTTAGCCAAAGCTCTAGCTATCCTACTAGACTAGCTGTCTCAGTCTATGTAAGTCGTTATTTCCCAAAAACATTACAATTGGGATTCGATCCCTTCTTGGAAATAAATGGAAATTGCAGAAATAGAAGGAAAAATGGAGGACAATGGAGGAAGAGGTCCTTCTGCCATTCCTGTGAAATCCCCTGGTCAGGTGGAGTCTCTGTCATCATGTGTCCCTCTAGCTGCTCAACTAGTTCCCTGTTGCTTCTACCTTTACTGCGTGAATGACTCATTCTCTGGAGTAGGGAGTGGGTCGACTGTAAATATATGTCTCAACAATCATTTTGTTGTGCTTCGGAGTCGAGTCCTATGCTGAACCATTAAGTTATTAAAGATCCCCCATATTGGCTTCACCAATGTGCCATGCTTCCTTCAATGCCCCAGCTGTCGACCCATATGCCTTCAATGTCGTGTATTTTACTATCGAGGCCTCTCTATAATCAAGGCTTTTTCCTTTGAAATATTAAAAATCCATGGGCTGTGATCCCCCTCAACCCCCTTTGCTTTAGCCCCTTTCTAGTTTTCTTATCATATGACCAGGGGCTATGACTAGGGGCTTAGCCCTCAGCCACCAACACCTTTAGGCTCCCATCCCGAGAGCCTTTTTCCTTTGTTACTTGGAATCCCACATCCGGACGCTTGATATGCTTTACCTTTGGACCTTCCCCTTGACATAGCGACCGTTGATCGTTGGGATCAGGCCCACCGAAGATCTCACAATCACAACCTGAGAGAGGGAGGACCTTTCACTTCTTTTCATAGTGTGGGCTGACTTGTCTGGACGCGAATTCCTTATAGGGTGGAAAGGGAAAATTTTAGGGGCTAATATTCATAGGTGGGATAATTTTCAATTATTTTTCAAAAAAACCATTTCGCCAATTTCCTTTTTTTCTAAAATATATTCGCCCAAATTTTATAGTATAAAATTATTTTACCTTTGAAATCACTAAAAGTTTATAGAGACTAAATATAAAATCATTAAAACTTTTAATAGTTTTACAACAATATCAACAAACATTTTATAGTTTGAATATTAGAAACTAGTGAGATTCGCCAAGATTTCTAAACTTTAAGATAAATGTTCATCCTTAAAATTTTCCTTGAGGGTGGAACACATGAAATATCTCATCCGAGAAGAGACCACCGCATATCACAATCGCAATTGAGGGAGACTTTGGCATAGGAGAGTTTAACCTATGCGATCATCAATCACCGATTTGCGGGGGGTGACGTCACCACTGCCATGTGTCACCCTATGAGTGGTGACACATGTCACCTAGAAATGCCCCCGTAGGACCCCTAAAAATGCCAATTCTGAGTGACACGTGTCCTCCATAATTTCTGCATCACCTTTGTACTGCCACGTGGAGGAGAGAGAAAGGGTCTACCTAGCCTTGATGTTTCCATGCATTTCATTTGTTAATCTTTTTCGACCTCCCCCAATGCTTTTACACTGGATCACAAATCGACGATATTGTGTGATGTCGTGGGAGGGATCGCAGGATTGCGGGGTTGCTGATATGCCGGATGCGAGACCTGCAGGATGCAGGATGTAGGTCTTGTGGGATGCGAGTTATATTGTGCCTGGGGCCCTTGACCTCCGATATGTGATTTTCCTTTGTATTTGGTCCTTTCCTCCTTGCTTTCCTGGTTTTCCAAGATTATCTTTACTCTACTTTAACTTCTAATCTATAATTCCATTTTTGTACTTCCATATACTGTTGGAAAGCCTATTCTAAGCACCATGCAATGGAGAGGTTCTGACTAAGCTTTGAGAGCTTTTGTGTCTTGGGAAACGAATTCAAAATTTACTACCTTTCTACACTCTAGGAAACTGATAACCTTATAAAGTAATGAGTGACAACGGAAAGCTCAAATGATAAATTGTTTGACATGTACTTTAACTCTGGTGCAGGATCTCTAAGGAGTGCAGGAACTGCATAGACTTGTATTAATGACATATGATATGCATAAACTTTGGAAAACATAAATGAATGAAGTAATTTGATAAAAAATACACTTTGACCCAATCCTTCATTTTTGTGTCAAAATCATAAGGTAGTGAAATATAAAAGAGTCGGAATTGGTGAAACAAGGGGGTAAAATACAACATCATGGGGGTACGAAGATGTATTAAATATAACAATTCTGGGACCTGACAGGATGTAATTATCCATAGGCCACATGTATTAGTTGAACTGACCCTTTGTGTGCCTTATATCTAGGATCCAATTAGCTCATTTTATTAGACCCTTTGTGTATGAAAGAGTAATCCTATTAGAGGAGGCTTCCTCCATGGATCGGGAGAGTTCTTCATGAACATTTGTTGGTGTAAGCTCTAGCTATCACAAGAAAAATTCTTCTAGCTTGTGGTGCATGCATCTGTGACCTCTCTGGGCCTACTCTTGGTAATAGGTGGACCCTCTTCTAACATGAGCCCATTGACATGGCATGTTGAGCACACCCACTGATAGAAGGAGTTAAAAAGGAGACCAACCCTAGCCTAGGTTGCAAGAGGAACAATGGTGCTTTCGCATGCAATAACTACCTAAGAGAGAACCTCCAGAAAACACTAGATATGGAAAAGCAACAGTAGAATCCAAAGACCACGAATCCCTCACCTAGCTCATAAGAACAACTTTTCCAATAAACCAATGAGACAAAAATCCTCGAGAAATAGAAATCCTATAAAAGAACAAAGAAACAACATCGTTTGAAGGATGGGAGTGGCAAGAGTGTACAATTTAGATATAAAAAGGGCGAGCAATCGAACGCTCCACACAATGACTTTTTAGAAGAGTGAAAAATAAATCCACGAGATGTAAAAGCAATAGGATAATCTTCGATCGCAAATTCCATACTCAACACAAACCAATATCTTGGGTAATAAACCACCAAGATAACACAACCCTTACATAAGGAAAACATAACTGCATAAAAGGAAACAACACCACTCTGATTGGTAGATTGGAAAGAGTGTAAAGCTCAAACCAAAACCAAGGAGGGATAAATTCATCACTCAAAGGCTTTTGAGAAGATTGAAAAGGAAATCTACACTAGAAATAAAAGGGAGAGGAGTGCGTTGAGTGAAAAGCACTGACAACCAACCTTGCCAAGACACACACAAAACACCCTGTAAATATTAACAAATAATTGATATAATATAAATTGAAGGATAAACACATTAATATTGGATAGTAAATGAAGTTTTAGTGTCTAGAGGACACAATCACTACCCAATGGAGTTCGAGCTAGGGAGTTGGAAGTTTCACACTACAAGGCCTTGCATGATTAATATATGCTCCCAATTTGTTTGCACTTGTTACTAGTTAGACTATCTCTTCGTCCACCACTTGCTTCCCTCTGCCTATAGCAAGGGAGTGAAGATTCCTTCACTATGAGTTTAACAACTTGGGCAAACTAATAACCACCTTTTCCATCACACGAAGAAGCTGAACATTCCCTTCAGCCACAATTTGTTGTTCTCTCCTTCCCATCACAATTAATTTCCTTTCCAAGTCATTCAACATTGTATTTAACATTGTGAGGGGATAGTTGCCACATACCCTAGCTCATTTTCTAGGTGGGGCAGTGGCATTCCATTCCCTTCCCCCCTTTTCCTCATTAGTTGACCCATCGAAGGCTAAAAAATCCTTTTGACCTAACTACCATAAAGCAACCTTTGAACGTGAATTCAATAAGATGTTTGAAGGTGATGCTAGTTGTGGGAAGGATTCTAAATAGTTGTAGTTCGCTAGCAAGTCCGTAATTTTGTTCCTATTTCCTCGAAAATGCCTGGGAATTAGATCAAGAACACAAGAGATAAGAGAGGAGACCTATTTTAGAAGTGAATCCAATCTCTAGCTTGAAGAAACCTTGCAAATGTGGTTACCATTCTGAAGCTCTTGGACATGAACATATTCTATATCCATACAAAGACCCATTATTTTTGCAACATTGTTGCCGCTAATATTGATCGTTCCCGATTAGATGAAGAGGGGAAGCCTAGTATGGTTTGAAATGATTCACCCATATCCCATAGGCCTCAGATACCTCTCGATGCAACATCAAAGCTCAACTTCAAAAAAGAGGATGGAGGGAGGGATATAATTGATAGTGCTAGAGGCTTGGTTAGTGTAAGGAATGGTTGGTTGCAACTCCATAGGAGGGGAGGGGAACCAACCATACAATAGCCTTGCTTCATGATCTATAGATTTCCAATGCTAAGGAGTCGAGGATAAGTCTAAGGTCGATTTCCTAATTTAGCTAACTGTGGAGCACCACTTGGAGTCCAAAGGAATAAACTAACCTTTGAAAATTCAGCGATTATGTTCTTTTCTCATTTCCCTAAAGGATGAAACCAAGTGAGAGGATATAAATGTGATTAAAAACTCATTGGAGAAAGCTTGAGATCACCATTTGACTAAAGTTTAAGATTATTAATAAAATTAATAAATCATTTCTCTTTTATAGTTTGTGACTCCCAAGATGAATGCATGACTAACATGTGGTTTGAGTAGCGATGACTGAAGGTCATCTAAGTCATTAACATCATTCGAAATCACACTCTCCCCGGACCACACTAACTCTTAACATGATTAATTTTTTCCCACAAAATTTTGATCAAGTTACCATTACACCACAAAATACCTTAATAAAACATTCTATCATCATCTATTTTATGACTATAAACAAAATTAATAAAATCTATTAAACATTTTTAATAAGTTTAAACATTAATTTTTATTATTAAACATTTTTAATAACTTTTAACCATTATATTTTATTATAACTTTATTATGTTAAAATATATTAACTTTAAACTTTATTTTATTATTAAATTTAACTATTAGCATTATTATTATAATTTTATTTTTTATGATTTTAAAATTAAATATTATTAATATTATATATTTTTTTTTTGATATCAAAATTTAATATATTTTTATTATTTAATTAAATTTGAATAAATTAAATTTAAATTTTTATTTCAATTAAAATGTCAAGAAAAATCTATTCGATGGATGGCAAGCCCCTGTCACACTACAAATGAATATTTATATTAATAATATATATATATTATAATATATATTTATATATAATATTTATATTCTATTTTTTCTATTTGGATATTATAATCTAATATATTTTTATTTTAATAATTTAAATATAAATAATTACTAAATTAAAATTATATTTCAATTGAAAAGCCAAAAAAAGTTATATTCGTGACATGTCGCTCTTCCACACCACCAATCTACACAGACCAACTTGTCTGATGCCAGGCCCGCCACGTTAGCCTTTGCTACTGAATTTGGGACATTTCTTGGAGTCAGAAGGGCGTTTTTCATACCATATGACGATTTTTACACCATTTAGAAAGCTCACGACAGCTTTCTTGCTTCACTTGATTTTTTTTTTGTAATATTAAGTTTTTTTATAATTGTGAAGGGAGGTTTATTATGCAATCCAATGTGTAATGCTGTTTATCCTTTGTCAGAATTGAAATTT
>APFE031259763.1:96588-127864 GCA_000404065.3 Pinus taeda | reverse complement strand
TACCCAACAATCCTCCCCTCGAACAAAGGACCATCGAGCCTCCCCTCAAACGATTATCCATCCGTCCACTCTCGACCAACCAGGATTCTCCGCTCCAATGCGTTGGAAGCGCATGCCTTACATGGAACACCACCTGCCTTGAGAGCTTGCTTTATCCCAGGTCAACTCCTCTTCACCGTGTTGGGACCAGGACACGTCCATGAAGAATCTGGAGCACACCACCTGCCGAGCTCATCCACGGATCCCATCGTGATATTACCGGGGCCCACCACCTTCATTTGGCATTCTGAGGATTCATCCACTTGGCTAACTTCGGGGCATGGCTCTGATACCACTTGTAAGGACTCTGGAGACCACATATCTCCACAATGGTATGATATTGTCCACTTTGGGCCTAAGCCCTCATGGATTTGCTTTTGGACTTACCCCAAAAGGCCTCATACCAATGGAGAAATTTGTCCATCCTTATATACCCATGATCCTCCCCACTTCTAGTTAATGTGGGACTTTGTTCGTATACCCAACAGTGAGTTGTGCCCCTACAAGTTGCCAAAATATGTGCCAATGAGACTGTTTGCCTTGGGATAATTTAGGCAATTTATCAATTCAGATTTTACTCATTTTCATAGTGCCAAGAAAAAGGCTCAATTGAAATTGAGAGACTAGTTAGGCCCCTACATAGTGCCAAGAAAAAAGAAGGATGGCAAGAGGTCGATTAGACATTGGGTGAAAAAATCAGATTAAAGAGGAGCTTTTGGTGGGTATCCTATGACCCAAATGGCTTTATTAATGCAAGAAAAATAAAATATAGGCTGTCAGCCTATGAACATTGCAAGATTCCTGAAATAGAACAATTTGCCAACCGGGATGAGTGGGTAGAAGGCACACTAATTGAACAGCTCACTAAGGAAGAGAAAATGGAACAAAATATGAAAAATCTTGAAAAGACTCTTGACCTGGATTCTTTTGGGCATGTGTCATTCAAAGTGCCACAACAAACTGGAGAAGGCACATCAACTGCTGGAACTTCACAACAACCAGCCCAAGAAAACACTACACTGACTGCTAGAACATCAAAAGGCAAAGAGGTGATGGATACAGAGCAGCACACAATGGCAGATGAGCCTGCCACATCAAAGGAACAGGGTCAAGGGAAATCCCCTTCACTACAGACAGAGGCACCAGAGGTACCCGCATTATAGACTCCTATCAATGAGGAAAGAAATAAGAAAAGGGACAGAGAAGAGACCACACCTGCAAGTGGATCAATAGAGCAGCCAGAGGCCAAAAGGAAAAGGGTAGATCCTCTACCTGAAGAGGAAATTATTTAAGAAATCATAGAAAGCCCAAGAGAGGAGAGGGCAACCAGCCAATAGACATCCACCAGCTCTCACAGGCAAGAAATGGATAGGCAGTATGGTATGGAAGTTTCCTCCTCAAGGCTGCAAAGTAAGCAACGATCTGATATTAAAAGAACATTGATGGACATTAAGGCTCAGAATGAGCCATTGAGACTGCAGCTCTATGATCAATTTCTCAGTATGACCCCCTCCAAACAGCAAAGATTAATGGCTGCATATGACATTAAGGAGGAAAAAATGATCTTAAGTCATTTTAAGCCTAAGGTTCAGCAACCACAATCAGCAGCTGACTATATAAGAACAAATATAGAGGTCCTTGCTAAAGACATACACCCAATGGACCAGATTGAACTGCACAAAGAAACTGGTGAAATGGTCTATGCTACATTAGCAGACAAGGCAATGCTGGCCCACAAATTGCAGAATTCATTAAGAAATACATCTGCCTAATTAGATTTGGAAAAAGACATATTCTTTAGCCAAAGACAACAGAATAAAGACCTTAGAAGAGATAATTATTGAGCTGGGACATGATCCCAAGGATGCCAAGGGCATCAAAGCACTGATAAAGAAAAAGGAAGAAGATATTGTTGCACTTAGGAAGCAATTGAAGCTGCCTGTCACCATGCACCCACAAACTACAGAACTTGCACAAGAAAAGGCAGAAGAAGACATGATGGATTTGCTAATAAAGATGAATCAAAGGCTAACTAAAATGGAGCAAGAATTGGAGAAAGCATTGCAAGCCAAGCAGGGAGAGTCAACCTCCCAGCCACCTGAAACAGCTCCAACAGTTACCACTGCTCCCTCCACAATCACAACAACAATTCCTCCCACTGTCCCAGCATCAACAGCAAGTACATCAACCACAGATGCTTCAGCGGTAGCAACAACAACAGCCCCAGATACCAGCATGGGCATGGAAAAGATGACGAAGGTAATAAAGGAGTTAGAACTCCAAATGGCAGAGCTAAAAGAAGCCAAAGAAAAACTGGCCAAGTTAGAGGTAAGTTATGATAAATCTAGAATAACTGTGGCAGAAAAAACAAGAGAGGTAAAGGCCTTGGAACATAAGGTAAAATCCTTGGAGAAAGATCTTGCTCTTCATAAACCTCTATCAGAAATCAAAACAATTTTGTGGACTAAGATTGGTCAGTCCATCACTGATCAATGGAGATCAATAGAGACTATCAATGAGCAAATTGAATTAATAGAAATAGCCCAAGTAGAGATTCAAAAGGCCAGAGCATCATTGGGAAACATGCTTGAACAGGCCAATAAACTAATTCATTTTTTGAATACTCACACCAGGGAACAACTAGCAGCTTTGGAGATCAGGGACAGAACAAGTACTATTTTGACAATGAAAAAGGTGTTGACCATGAGGAATTTTATACAGAATCTAGAGAGAAATTGCCAAGAAATGCAGATAGAAATAAATGCCTTTACATAAATGTTTACAGTCTTGCAGCAAAAGGGTCTACCCAGTTTGGTAACCAACAATCAGAGACTGTTGACACATGAACAATATGCTCACAGGGTGAATACATATGTTGCCAATCAGATGACAGCATCATCAAGCACTTCAGAAGACATAGAACCTCCCTCTGGACAGAGCTTATATGACAAACTGGAAAATATGTTCTATATTGAACATGAAATAACACATCTTTTTGAAGTCCAGCTAATTTCTACAAGTATGCTGAAGCGGATGAAACATTAATAAAAATGCAAAGACATCAGTTTCCAATAGACCAATGGTGGCAGAGCATGTTAGAGGTTTTACCAAGGTAATTTTAGTTCTCTTTTTTGATCATATGCATTTAATAAAGTTCAATGCATGTACCACATATCATAAAAATGAAAACAACAGAGGAAGGGAGTCACGACAAAATGCATTAAAGCGGAATCAGGCATAGATGAAAGGGTCGGGACGGCAATGCAGGAACGCAGAATAAAGGGACAGCTACCAGCCGACAAAGTCAAATATCTCTGACCAACTGAACAACCAGCACACCAACATTTTCTTCTGCATTCATTTCTCTCATTTACTTCTCCTGTAAGTAGATGGATGAAGTTATTGCTTGATATTATCCCATTTCAGATATTTTGTAACTCCTTTTTGTATAAATACCTCCCCGTGAGATGTATTCAGGGTGTGTGATCTCTCTTCTGGACTGCATTGTAACTCTGAGGATTTTTTAATACAAAGGTTGTTGAAGTTCATTGTTGCTTCACTGTCTGAATGTGGATTTAATGTTCTGGGTCCTGCTATAGAATTCTTGTGTCTTTCTATGGATCAATAAGTTATTCTAACTTGTGTTTTATATTCTCTGTGTTTGCAAATTTCATATGTGTTTCATAATCTCAGTAATGGAGAAAAAGAATAGTCTAGAATTTGTTTAAATACACTCTGTGTTCAATCTCTATTATTACTTATGTTTTCTTTGGAGTTAGCATAAACAGGAATTCTTAGCTACTCCTGTTTCCACTAATTATTTCACTTTGAATATTAATAAGGAATTCTTCACTACTTCTTGATAATACTCATGCATTTTCCCTCTGCCAACATGATGACGGATTCTTAACTGCCCCTCACCCACTGGCTTTCATTCCATCTATTTCCAGATCATAAGATTGCTCCAAGATTGATTACCTTGCTCTGTAGTATCACCTTTGGTCAAAGAAATAATATTCAGTTGTTCACCCTCATAGACTCCATTAGCCCAATGGAATAAATTGTTCATACTTGCATCCTAGTTCTGTTCAAGATCACCATCCAACAAACTTAAAACAAAACCCTGTACATCATAACTAGCCTAAAATACCTCAAACAAAGCTAAATCATAAAGAGAGAGCCCTCTCTGCATGCAGATTGGCTAGAATCTGTGTTCAAAAGATTGGTCTGTGATTACCTCGGCTGTATTCCCCTCCTAGGGAACAACCTAAGTGATAACAGCAGGATCTAACAAAGTGGAGAGAGATCAAACAAGGGATTAAGCGGAAGTTCTAGGTTGGTTCCATTATCTTTCTCTTATCTGTTAAACATAGAAGAAATCATTGAATTGCTTTAAATTGTTGTTTCTAGGGTAGCTTCCAAACCTAGAGGGCTAGCATTCTTTAGGAATAAGAGTTTTCCCAGAAACAAATTGGCGACTCCACCTCGGCTATTGAGCCCCAAACTTGCATCTTTCCTACACCTTTTTCTAGCTTCTTTACATTTACCTGAACCTCCTAAGCTGTCAATATCATTGAACATTAGTTAAAAGAGCAATTAAAGTGGTTTATTGACTATGTCTTTGTGTTGCTGTTTGAACTAGATTTTTGCTTATGAGCTGCAGAATCTTGTCACTTTCCGCAGCTAGTTCAACTTTCCGTAGTTGTTTTTGTTAAATTCTACATTGCAAGTATCATCAGGCAGATCGAGCCACATGAGCAAGTTGGAAATGATGTGGACATGGTTCGTGTCCCATTGGTTTAGCTGGATTCATCAAAGGAGGCCATAGTCAACGGGGGTCAAGCGGTGGTCAAACAGGAGAAGTCCTACAGCAACAAGACTCCATTTCAAACACGTAAAGACTTCCGTGACCATTTCTAGAATTATGGAGGCATGCTGACACCTGTAGGCTGCCCACGATGTAAATCCAACAAGTCGCTTTCATTAGATTGCATCATCTTGGCAGCCATGATGCTAGATCCGTGGACATTTTTGTTCATGTGTCCTCTGTCAGCGCAGTTTTTAGGAAATCAGTTATGTAGCCTTCTGTTATAAATAATTGTCTCCATATGCATCATAGTTAGTCTTTTGGAATATATTGTTGACCGTTAACGAGCCCACTGTGCTGTGACATTGTTTCGTCGTTATGACTGCATTCTGAATATATGAGAAGACTCTGTTTCTGAGCATAATTCGTGGTTGATAGCTATTGCTCGAGGTTGTTCAGAGGACCCCTGTACACACCGAGGTTTTGTTTTATTGTTGTATAGTTTCATGTTGTGTTTTTACGTTCATTATGCCATAGTTATTCACTTGTATATATTGCATTTCTTATGGTACTAACGTTTTATTTTTGTCCATAATTTTGCATGCTTTCCATTGATGTTAACGTTGATTAGTGTATTTGTTCCAGATTACAGTAGGCAGCCCGGGCATTTGCACATAGTTTTACAATGACTAATGACATGGAATCAGTTTTATCTTTCTGCTGACTTACATTTCTTAGTTTTTAATTCCAGTTCTATTTTTTTTATTTTAGTTCTGTTCATTGGCTTTATTAGTTGGCTTAGATATTAAATTACTCATGTCATTATTAGTTACCTCCGAAATCCATAGCGAGACTAATGGTGAGGGATTGAAGTATGAGTGTGTAATTTGATATTAGTTTATTTTTCTGCAAATTAGATATTGGATTGCTCATGTCATTATGAGTTACCTCCGAAATCCATAGCGAGACTAATGGTGAGGGATTGAAGTATGAGTGTGTAATTTGATATTAGTTTACTTTTCTGCAAATTATATATCAGACTGCTCAAGTTGTTTATGATTACCTCCGAAAGCCATAGCGATACTAAGTGGTGAGGGGTAAGAATATGAGTTGATGTAATTTGATTTTAGCTTTACTTTACTTGCAATTTTTGGATTTCTTTGAGTATAGTTTCTTTTGTATTTAGACAGCATCAGGGATAATGGTTTCATGATCAATAGTTCACTGTTTGTTTGACTAGTATAGTGGCACATTTTCATTTTCTTTTAGGAATTAATTTTATCATTGCATGTTTTAAACCCCTTTTTAAGTTTGAAGTTTCGGAAATCATTATAAAGGACATCATTGCCTTGAACATTTATATCCATACTTGTCTTTTAGAATTTCCATCTCACATTAGGAAATCAACGAAGATAAACCCAAAAACAAAATAAAAAACAAAAAATGACAAAAAGTAAGAGATGGGTTATCTTGCACATATAGTGTGCCACACTTCATCAGCTTACGAATCCCGGATTGACAAATTAATGTAGCAATTTAGGACACACTAAATTGACCAAACATCGGCCGAGGGGAATGCGTATATTATAGTCGTTGTTGACTATTTTACAAAATGGGCCGAGGTGATGCCTACATTGAACAACAGCGGCGAAACGGCTGCACTCTTTTTTTTCAATCATGTAGTTTCTAGATTCGGTGTTCCACAGGCTATAGTCACAGATCATGGGTCGCATTTTTGCAATCACATGATGATCGAATTAACTACCAAATTAAGACTATCCCATGATATTTCTACTCCATATTATCTGTAGGCTAACGGACAAGTTGAGGCAATCAACAAAGTCCTTAAGCGCATGCTGCAGAGAATGATTGGAGTCCATAAACGGAATTGGAATTTAATCCTATACTCGGCTCTATGGGCATATAGGACTTCGGTGAGAAATGTGACTGGATTTACACCCTTTCAGTTGGTGTATGGTCTATAAGCAATCTTACCAATTCAATGCGAAATCTCATCCCTTAAGCTTGTAATTGATTTGCTTCCTGAAACTTCTAAAGAAGAGGCTCGTTTCTTGGAATTAATCCATCTGGATGAAACCCATCGTGATGCCGCATTGGCTAATGAAGCACACAAGAAATGCATCAAGGCACAATATGAAAAAAATGTTAAGCCTCATGTCTTCTCAGAAGGTGACTTGGTCTTGCTTTATGATCAGGATTCTGACAAATTAGGAGTAGGTAAATTTGGACCATTATGGATGGGCCCTTACATTGTTAAACACATATTTACAAAAGAAGCCTACGAGCTAGTCGATTATGATGGGATTCCACTGTCGTAGCCCCGAAACGGGTTGTATCTTAAAGGTTACTATGCTTGATTAAGTGTAGTAAACTCATTGTACATATGCTTTTATTGCATTTTTGAGTGTTTTCTGTTAGAGTTTTCATTTTGGTTAGGTAATCCACTTCACATTTGTTGCAGATGTCATATTTTTGGAACCATTTGTTGGGTATGTCGATGAAGCTAGTCGTACTACGCAAAACCTATCTTTTGCGGCCTGGGACATCTTCGCTCCAAGTGGCGAGTTAGTGAGTTTCAGGGGGATATGTATTGTTCGATCGACGAATAACATCACTGAGTATAGCGCATTGACTAATCTTCTCTCTGATGCCATTTCACATGGCATACGCCGACTCATTGTCAGGCTAGATTCATAACTCGTCATTCTACAGCTTACTGGCATTTATTCCATTCGGAACCCAGCTAAACTTCGCATGTTCCTAAGAGTTAGGATTTTGGAAAGACATTTTGATTCCATTCAATATCAACACATTTCCAAAAACTTCAACACATTGACTGATTCATTAGCAAACTATGTGTTAAACAGACATTTGCAGCATTTGTAAAGAAAGCATTTCACATCAACATTTGCATTAGGATTTCATCACTTAGCCAAAATAAAACTCCAAAAATCAAAAGTAGATAGTTGTTTATAAAATGTTTTTTTTTCGAGACAAAATTGTTCATCTGACCAAGAAACTCAAAATGAATGCATAAAAACATCCTATACTAGTGATGCTGGTGATAACATGTCACTGCTTATGCTATCATGCACAGGAGCCTAGTCCAGCGACTCGGTACACCAGTAGTATGGCACTGTAACCTCAAAGGTAACTCATCGGTCCTGACATCCTCAATTCCGAGAGTGAGGCCCTCGATCAGATCCTGTAGCACTGTCAGGGTCTCTGATATGTCCAGATCCCGAAGGACAGCCCTCCCTATAGCCTCCCCTGCTGGAACGTCATCTGCTTCCCGTGGGTGTACCACTGGTTGCACTGGTCCAATATCTACACACACGTATGAGTTTGTTTAGTCTTGGTAACATCAAAAACACGAAAACATTATAAAACTCAACAAAAAAGCAAAGATGTGGTCGAATAATTTTACCTATAGCACTCCACTACTCACCAACTGGTAATGCCAAATCCAGATCACCTCAGAAATCCATCCCGACATATGGATACTCTGCAAACACCATCCCCTTGAAGTTGAACCACTCAAAAAAGGCATCTGAGAAGGAGATCTGTGATGGTCGGCATGTCTAGCCATAAGGTCCACCCATCTCTGCATCTGTGGTTCCCTCAGTGTTGACAATCCTGGTGAAATGTTTTGAGGTTGCATCAGTGGAATTCTTTCCAAGGCAAAAGTAGTTAATATGGATCCATAGCTAAAGTTCTTGGTTCTTCCATTATTTACTTTGGATAGTTGTTCTTTTATGACAGGAAGTACCACCTCACACCAATTGAACACCTTCGGTTCTAGGCATTCCAAGGCATACTGCATGTAAGATCTGTTTGCTAAATCTAAGGCCACGCTGCCAGCCAATCTAGCAAAGGTAAATAGAATGGTCCTCAAATGTCGATCAGTAACATCCCGGATATTAATCTTACCATCTCTACTAGGTTGAGATCCATCCCTGCAGAACAGACGAATGTAATCTTTCACAGATTCACCACCACGAGCAAATCCTGATAGTGAAAGAGGGGCACCACGCCTCGAAAAACCCATCAGAAAATAAATATCCTCGACCGTCAAAGGAATAGATTTACCCCTTATCTGGAATACCTGGATAATAGGATCCCAAGCATTGAGAAGATACTGCAACAAACTGATCTGTTGCCTCATGTTGGATATGCCGAAAAACTTCAGTAAACCACAATTTCTTAATGCATTCACTATGCCCTGGTCATGTAAAGAAATAATATCCTCCTCTTTATGTTCTCGTTCATTCCATGTGACAACCATCTTGATCCAACAAATATCTGAAATGCAAACAATAGATGAGTTAGGATCCAATTTTGAGCAAAAACAGGTAAAACTTTGATGAAAAAACATTGTATAAAGTTGCCTTTTTGCGCCCATCACACCCTACCTTTGAGCAAGGTGAGATGCATACTAACTGTCCCATAGGTAGCTCAGTATGCATCGCACCTTTCGATTCTAGCTAGGTGCGATGATTGAGGAACAAAATCTTTAAACCCCAGGGGTCCAAAAAGTCAAAAAACTTGCTCAAAATCGAGAAAATATGAAATGAAAATGAAGAACTTAAGGATAGATCCTACCTGGTCCTGATGATGTAGAGAATGGTCCACAAGATCTCCCGAAATCAATTGGTGAAATTTGAGGGGGAAAACCGCTTCAGAGATCCAAATCCAAAATTTGAAATGAAATGTTGAAACTACTTTTTATGTTTACTATTCATGTACTTCAAAGTGAAATGTTAGTTTTAGTTCATTTTTCGTCCATATATATGTATTTCTAATCAATTCAATGGAGTTTTGAGCAAGTTGAACGACTGATGAAAGAATCTTATGTGCTAAACAGCGAATTGAACGTCATTGACCACCAAGCAAACTTTTTGTCTTCTTTTCAAGCTTTGATCTAAAAATGAAAATAAAACTATAGAGTCCTCTTTAAACCCTTTTATTTTGTCATTTTTCGGACCTGAGGGATTACTTTACGAAAAATAACTTATTGAGTTTTATTTTCATCCCTTCTCAAACTCTCTAAACATGAAAAGGACCAAGTTATCCTTGTCGTTAAACTCATTAAAACAATAGCGACAAACTTGTCCATCTACACAAGACCAAGTTTCACTGTCGCTAGACTCGTTAAAATATAAATAGCGACAGGTTTGCCCGAAGGGAAAATTATAAAACAAGCATATGTTATCCTCCTCAAGCTTGACAAAAATAAATAGGTACTGGTCAGCAATGACTAGGGAAAAAAGGAAAAAACTTGACGAATTTATGGTAGCAAGCCACTCTTGAACATGACACTTTCACTTCATCTCCATTGTTGAGTTGGGTTGGGTTATTCCGTTCACCGATCATCACACCATTGGTCTTTCATACCATCCATCTTTTGGGGTTAACGCTACCAATTCATCTCAGTGTCGCTGACATGTTCAAGAGAAGTCATTCAGTTGAAAAATCACCATCCAGTTAATGTCTCATACATTACAATACCTCCAACCTTCATTTTTTCATGACTACCATTCCTAAACCTTGTGTCGTCAGTTTATTTTTCACCTCCAGAAATCATTTTCTTCGTTTCGTGTCGTAGATGTGGAATACATCAAGGACCTCCTACGATGAGTTGCTTCTTGCCGACATCAACTCAGTATCCAAGAAGTTGATTTAGAAACAAACATTTCAGTGCTTTGAAGCTTGCATACATCAATGGAAATTTTCTCACTTCCAGCGACAGGTTGACATCGACAGCCTTCGACCGAAACATTTTGCGTTGTGTTCGACACCGGATCATGTATTCACACCACGTGAATTGTACTATAGTACCTTGAGGATCATTATCATTATCGGTGATTCCTCCTGCGTCTTTTAACAGCTCACATTATTGGCTAGTAATCAGGTGATGTCTTTCCATGTTCGACTTTAGAACATCCCTTCACATGGTTTGACTTGTACATCGGGTGAAGATTGAATGAGCTTGAAGACCCCGGATCTAGTTTCATCCATCCGGGTTGTGATATATTCAGGGATATAAAAACATCAAATGTACAAAGGCTCTACACAGATGGTCTTCCTAACCATGGATTGTGACTCTATATCTGTAGAATCATGAGTCTGTATCTGCAGACGACTATCTGATCTATGTACATGAAATGAAATTTATAAAGCTGAGCATGGGAATGCCTCCGTTAGCTAAATCATGAAAATTTATATTATGACGATGTATTGTATTGTAACTTATGCAGGTCACCTTCCAGTTTGAATCTTCGGATCCTCATGATAAAGCATTTCACAAGACATGAATATTTACGACCTCATGCTTTAGGGGGCAAATTTTATAGACATATTTGGGCACATCAACCCCAAAATTATATGTCTATGTATTAGGGCTCATCAACCCCTAAAATGGTTTTTTCATACCCTAAAGGAACATATTCATCTGAATACATCATTCCCCAAAAGTTCCATTTGAGAAACCATCCAGAAATTGCCTAAATTGAACCATACTGACTGCTCCACTTGCAAAGTGTGATGCATACTGAGTGGTACACTTCCAGGGTGTGATGCATACTGTTTAGGCCTTCTATAGGGTGCAATGGGCGAGGATGGACAAATGTATGGGACATTTGTCAGTTGATTGCTCATGGAATCTTCTAGAACTTTCTCCTATGCCACTTGCCTCTCTGAATTCGCCCAAGGATGAATAAGGGATCTAAGAAAATCTCCAATCCCTTCTCTTGTGGAACCCATTGTAACAAGTGGAATGACACTAATCAAACCCCATGGATTACTCACACCCTTGCAAACATCTATAAATAGATCCCTCATCCAAGAGATCTGGAGGCTGGAATATTGTGAATTGCAAGGAAGTGTTGATAGTTTGAGGAGAGAGTATTGTATTCTTGTTGGAGTGATATTGCTATTTCATGAGGTGAAGAAGGATTGAAGCTGGGAGTATGATGCTGGATCAGACAACTGGGTTGTAATTCTCCTTTCTATTAATAAAGCTCTTCGAGTTTTCTTTCATATGATTGTGCAATTGTGAATGTTATCATTTGTGAATGCTATCATTTGTTTATTATATATCTGATTCTGTAATGTTTATGTTGTAATAGATCACGATGTTTTGGCAGTTCTTTGTTGTTGTACTTTTGTAGGTACTCTCCAAGCGTGTTAAGTACAGGGAGGAGTTGCAGGATCTGTCAAAGGGGAGAGAGATCAAGCAAGGGATTAAGCAGAAGTTCCAGGTTGGCTCCATTATCTTTCTCTTATCTGTTACACATAGAAGAAATCACTGAATTTCTTTAAACTGTTGTTTCTAGGGTAGCTACCAAGCTTAGAGGGCTAGCATTCTTTAGGAATACTAGTTTTCCCAAAAACACCCACCTAGATATATTACCCTGGTCGGGTATCTAGTCCGCAACATTGAGTGTGCTAGAACTCTTCGTAGTTCATTTTGGAGATCTTCCATGTACCTCTATAAGTATAGGTAATTATGAATACCTCCCTAGTTAAGAGGGAGTGTTCAAGGATGTAACTATTTCGATCTTCATAATTGTATTTGAATATATTTATTAAAAGAAAGAAAATGAAATTTTATTATAAATTGACTTATTAAAGCATGGGTTTCATGCTTGGGTCAATTGTTTTTAGGTTAAAACCTCATTGAAGGCTTCTAGGGTTTATGTCAAGTGTCCTTGTCCATGTCACATTGTAAAATACCCTCCTTGGGATTTATTTGTCAAAGAGGAAAATTATTTTATATAAAAATATGTCAATTAGGCCTCCTCCACCAAGTCAGACTCAAATTGGACAAGTCAGCCTACACTGGGGGGGAATCACTATATATAGGTAGAAACTCGACCTCATTTGCCACTCACTCATAACAAGTTCAATATGCAACTTCTGGGGCCATACAAAGTGAAAAATTCAATGAAGAGGAAGAAGGATAGAAAAAGAGAAGGAGGTATCTCTCAAGCATAAAAAGTAGAAATTATCTCTCTTTTTCCCACACGTGTGAAGCATAGAAGTTGCTAGAGGGGACAAAAATTATGCAGTAATTAGGAGATCAAAATTCTGCTGCTGGGGGTCAAAATTTTGTACCTAGGAAGACAAATTTTTGGATTATTAAGAAAAATCTAAGGTTGACTTGGTGGAGGAGGAAGGTCTATTGGTCTAGGGTCCTTGTCCATATCATTTTGAAATTACTAAAGGAATAGTTCTTGACTGCGTTTTCCCCTATATATGGGTTTTATCCCTGGCTGAGTGCCTACCTCTGGTGTCCTTGATCTTTGTGTTTTGGTTTTGGTAATTGCTTCAATAACTAAGATAAGGAAAGAGCATAAAGAAGTTAATAATAACACTAAGATTTCACAAGTAATTATCAACATAAGTAAATATTTTTTCCTTTTCGATTTTCTAACACAGTTATCATCAATACCTTTCCAACGTTATATCCTTCTTTTAAAAACTCCTCCTAGATGAGAGGCTATGGTTAGTTCAAAACCAATACTAGTTGGGTCAAATTGAAAAGGAAAAATATAGGCCTAAACCCAAATTGTTAAATGGTTAAAAAATGAGAAAGTTTCAAGCATATCCACCATAGAGAAAATAGATCGATGGCCACATAAAGATGCACATTGTTTAACATCACTAAAGGGCATGCATATTCCAGAAAAATCAATGGTATCTCCAACAAAACAACAGACACATGAAAGAGAAATATCATGATGTTTAATGGATCTGCAAAGACCAACTAAATGTTGACATGTGGCATCATTTTATTGCATGATGAAATCGATCTTGTTAACACATCATGATGACATGGCACCACCAAGGGTGGCCATGTGGCATGGTGATTTCAAAATTCTGGATTGGTAAAAGGCCAGAAAATGGTGACACGTGGCACCCCTCACAGGTTGCCACATAGAATGATGATGTCATGTTGACATCATCACGTGGATGACCAATGGCACTTGGGTCCTAGTCACATGGGCTCATTCATATGATCTTATGGATTTTTCTTAGGTCAGATAAGATCAAATGGATTAAAAATTTAGTTACAATTGTGGGTTTTCAAGAACAAATGTGGTTAGTCCCTCCATAGCCCAAATTTTATAAATATAGTGCAACCAAGCACTTGGGAATGTGAAATTGCAATTGGTTTATATAAATTGGTCTATGGTTTAGTTTAAGCTATCTACGGTTGATCTGGATTCCCTCTACTACTGGAATTAACCAAAATCATTTACTTTTTTTATGTTAACAGATTGCATGTGAAAGCATATGAAAAATCACATGTGCATACTTTAAAGAAGAGGAAACATAAATACAACCATAAAATCAAATAACACACACAAGTTGATAACGGACTTCACCCAGTGTGGGTTACGTCTTTGAGCCCGATGTCAAGAGAGGGGAGGTTGCTTCATTAAATGTTGCAAGATGATGATGAGTACATGGTGTATTCTTTTTCATTACAAGCATAAACTCCCTCAACAAGAATGGCATGTCTCTTCACAAGACATTCTCCTATAGGAACTCTCACTCATATGGGCCCTCCTTTAGCATGACAAGATATCAAGTTCTCACATGAAGTGGCATACAAGTATCATGTAACAGAATGGTAAACAAGGATCTCAACATCAAATCATCATCTCAGCAAATCAAAAGAAAGACATGGCATCACTTCATCATATACCTCCACTTCGAGGGATGGCCTGAAAATGGACAGCTATGCTGAAGAAATGGTCCACACCATTGAATTTGTGGAGCAGCGTTGTGCCAAATGAATGTAAACTCGACCCTTTTTTGACACCATCGAAATATGGACCCTCAAGAATCTCAAAGATTACCCCAAAGATTCCTTCTCATTAGTTGACTGGAATTATGTTTCTCAGATGACAAATCTGACTTCACCACTACGCTCCTCGCAAAAAAATAAGTAAATGAGTATAAAGTTGGCTTGGTTATGAAAATGTCAAAATTTGGCCCTTAGGGAATCTTCTAGATTCCTCATGATTCCACCAAGATTACTCTTTGCAAGTTCACTAAAATTTCGTTGCTCATATCATAAAACTAATTTAGTCATCACTCTCTTGGCAAAATTATGGTTTGTTAGAGTATAAAGTTGGCATCATTCTATCAATGTGAAATATTGGCCCCAAGGGAACCTTTTAGATTCCCCATGATTCCACACAGATTCCTCTCTACAAGTTGACTAAAAATCTATTGCTCAAATAAGGAAACTTATTACACCATTAGATTCCTTGCAAAAAATTGAGAAAATGGGTATAAAGTCGGTATACTTCCGCCTCTGTAAAAAATCAGCGTCTAAGGGAATCTTTTAGATTCCTCACTGATTTTGCATGGAATATTCTATGGAATATTCCCCTAGAATATTTATTTTCCCAAAAATATTTCCCGCTCCTGGTTCTGTCATGTGGATTCACCTCCATTCTGTAGTTCAGTCCTCTTGGCTCCCTCGGTTGAATGGTAAAAATCTCTTTTTATATATTAAACTCAGCAGAGCTTTCAATAGTTGGGTTGTTGGGCCATTGGTTGGCTTGGTGTTAATTTAGTGTGACAATTGGGGAGGTCCCGGGGTCAAACCCCGTTGGACCTCGTGTGGTTGGTGGACTTGTTAATATATATATATATAATATTTGTTGGCAAGTTTACAAGTTTGGGGGATAATTACATATGATCGTTCCACCATTACCATATTGACCCAACCATACACCATTTTTTATATGTTTTTAAACCATAGTATCTATGGCTATGATTTTTTATGACCCTTTATAATTTCTAATATGTGCTTTGTAAACCAATAAATCCCAATTTAATCTTTTTGATATTTTGTTTTATGTGGGGTATTATTATATAGTTTTTTTTAAATGGGATTTTTAATATTTATTTTTATTCTTTTGTATTTTATTCAGGGCTAGGAGGAAAATGTTGGAGTTCCACATGTCAATGGGCAATTGGTCAATGAGCTGCCATGTATCCCTGATCGGTCCCATCTTCTTGTGTAACTTTGCAAACTTTCGACGATGATAACTTGGTCATACAGACTCAGATATGAGTGTCATTTGCGCCACTTGATATAGAAACACAAGATCTATGACTTGGACTTGGTTTCTTTGAGAGTTGAAGACTTTGATTTTTGATCCTTTCTAGAGCCACTTGGATCATTCCCCCCACTCAAGAGCTTTTGGTCCTCCAAAAGCATGAACATAGTCTGCAATTTGTTATACTCCCTTATTTGCACAACAAGTGCATTGAAAGTGTGGTGTTGAAAGGCCACACTTCCTTCTCCTTTACCTTTGTTCTTCAGAGCCATAAGTGATGAATCAACACCTATGTCCTTTGTAAACCTATAGTACATCATTGCAAAATGCATGTTCAATTACAAGACCTATCATGACCCAAGCAAACCCCATACTTGCAAAGACTTTAAAACATACTCTTTGGTCAAGTTTACATCAGAAATATAACCACAACCTACCCCATCTATCAACAAGAGGCCAAAAACATCATCATTGGTTTAATAAGTGATGGAAAAAACATCATCACTTTTTACAATTATATCGCAACATATGATGTACAAAATGTGGCCATAACAAACAACTACATATAGTAAAACCATCTCTCACTCATCAAAGTGAACAAGTGATCTCCCTGTGGCGGATTTGCTTGTTGAACATCTTCACCAGCTCATTTTTGCACAAGTGATTTGTCCATCTTGAGACACTTCTCTTGATGTAGATCTCAACATGTGGCTCTTTAATGCCCACCTATGTTGCAATGATTCAAAGAGTCTTCTTCCTCTAGACTTGCTTAACCTTCTTCCTTCCCTAATGTGGAGAAGGTATTTCTCATCTTGTCCTCTTGCTTGCTTCCATTCACTTCCATTCATTTCTAGCACTCAGGAACCACGAGGTTATGCAAACCACAAAAACTACATGGTTTTTCTATGCCAAGTTTTTTGCTTATCATTAACAATGTGCTTGTAGTCAAAATGAACTTTAGAATACTGAGACTTTTTATACCTATCTTGGATGTCTCTAGTGCAGTCATGGCGATGAAATCTTGCCTTAGCTCTTCCTCTACAATCTGCACTATCATGGGAGGATTGTGATGTGATCCAATCATCCTCTTTCCCCAATGGCTTCGACAATGCCTTGGAAGCTTCTACTACCCTCGAGCACTCTCCTTCGATGTATCCTATATTGGTAAGGAGTCTCAGGCTGGTTCTTGAAATGGGCACCTCAAGGCTTCCAATAGAAATAACATCATGTGAAAATTAAACTGAAGAACAATCAACATTGTTTACCTCTGTCAGTTGTCGCGTGTGGAATCCCCCTAAGGCATGTTTTGGGACTTAAAGCCCAAGCTTTGACCAAGTCCTTTATAAAGACTCCTCGATTTGTGGGCACGTGGAGCACGAAGTCATAATAGAGTCACACGGTTGTCCGCCCTTGTTTTTTTAATGTAATGTCAGTTTGATATACCTACCCATGGTTTGCGGACCATGGGATTGTATAAATAGAGCAAGGCTCTAAGTATAGAAAAAAAGAAGGAATAAAACAAAAGCATGATGAGTCTAAGATATTAAGTCGAAGTGTAAAGTGTGTCTTTGGGTTGTAGAGTAGGAGAAGGCTCTGCAGCTGAGTGCACAGAGGCCTTGTAGTCTGCAGCTGAGTGTGCGAACCCTTGCAGCTGAGTGCGTAGGGCAGGTCGAGTTTGTAACCGTTGGAAGCATTAATAAAGAGAAGTTTTATCATATTTTTGTGTATCTTTTCCTGTTTGATGTATTATTGGGTGTAAATTGCAAGTGTACTATTTATTTGCTACACAAACTCATATGAATGTGTTGTATAAATAAATATAACGTAAGGCATCCATTTACGTGAAGATAACTAACTGGCGTAGGAAGATAAGTAAGATCTTAGGTGGGACTTAGGGAAATAGTGCAGAGCGCTGCTCCAGCAGTGCGAAATCCCCACAGCCCCTGGTTAGGGCTACGCGAAGGCAAGTATATCAGGGCACGAGGGAAAAGGAAGTGCGTGAAGTAACCTGTGTGAAGGGACTAACAGTTGGACCCCATCAAACCCTCAGACATCTCAAGGGTGTGCAAACCTCGTTCCAGCACCCCCCCATACTACTTCGGGTGAGACCTCAATCGGCGCTCTGAGGACTATTGCCGAAAGGGCCATTAGTACAGGGATTTGTTTGGCTAATTAACTCCGAAACTAATTCAGGCCCCAACAAGCCAACAAATGGTTTCGTTGCCAGGACCAGGATCTGCATAGAGATGTCTGATGTCGTATCACTCGAATCCAACTAAGAAAGGAATTGAGGATTTGTTGGATAGGAAGATTCACAAGTTCACGGCACAGGAGAATAGGAATTTGCGACTATCAAAAGAAGAGTGGCTAGACTGCTACTTATACACATAGATCCGTGAAATTTTCTTTGCATCCTTCCCTACTGATCTATACGAGTAGATCAAGAAGCTAGCAGATAGCTAAGGAAGGTGCAAGCTCGACAGACCCATTGTGTGGACTCTAGAGTTGGTGTGCAAATTGGAAGCATCAAAGGATAAGATCATGTTTGTTGTTGATCACTGGCTCGATCGAATTATAGGAGGATTCATCACTAAGTTCTCGGTAGATACTTCAGTCAGCTATAGAGAGGTAGAGCAACGCTTCCTCAAAGGACCACGAGGTAAGTACGTTAAGTCTTTGAACACTTGGATTAAAATTTTACTGTGTGAAAAGCGGGTTATGCAAATAAATTGATGTTTTGGGCTACACAAAGTGGGAGAATATTCAGAAATGAAGGTAGTGCGAAACTAGAAGCTAGCCCCTTGATTTCACCTCCGTGAGGGGATGAGGAAGAGCTCGCGAAGGTCTCACCAAGAAGTGTGGCCAATTTGATAAGGTATAGCATTCCGCACATACCACCCCCACCCACACCACAACCAGTTTCATTGTCTTCACCCCCATCTTCACCCATACCACCTCCGCCACCACTGCGAGTCAATATGGCGAGCGCGATAAAGTTGCCAGTGTTCAAGGGAGTAGGAAATGAAGATCTGGACCAGTTTTGATTTGTGATAAAAGTTGTGTGGGAAGCGCAGGGAGTCACAGATGACAATATAAAGAAAGCAATGTTGGTCAGTTCTCTGCAGGATCGTGTGCTGATCTAGTACATTAAGCATTCAAATGACAATCCGAATGCGAGGATCATGGATATTCAAACTATGTTAAACAAATAATTTAGCAAGCCGAATTCAGAGGCGTAGTCAATCATTAAGTTCAAGGAAATTACAATGTTACTAGGTGAGACCCCTTGAGAGCTGGATCAGAGACTGAAGTGCATAACTCACGAAGCTAACATGACATTGACGGATGGACAACACCACGAATGGTTTGTAGCATCATTAATGCTGCATCTAAGGAACGCTCTGTCACAACAAAGGCTAACAACTCAGGCCAAGGCCTTGGAGATCGTAATGAGATTGCACGAGGCCCCGATATAGGATCCCAACCTGGGAGTTCAGTAGATTCACGTGCAATTGAAAAACTTGTGCCTTAAGCTGTAGAGTTTGAAACAAGACCGAACAACTCGCCTAGAAGTGCGCGACGAAGTATAGTGCGTAAAGTGCAAGGTTCAGGGACATGAAAAGGACCAATTCCTGGTGTTCACAAATTACCTCGCAGGAGGCCAATGCCATTGAGACCAGATGCATAAGCAAGACCAAGCGTAGCACTGCGTTGTGGTGTGAGATTTGTCAAATAGAAGGAAAGCATACTATAGATAACTGCCATTTATTGTAGAAGTACACGTAGAATTCACAACAGTTGTTCTGAAATTTTTGTAGATCAGTGGGACATAATGAGTGCACCTATAGAAGTTATGGGTTGATGATGGATCAGACTCCTACCTACAGAGTTTAGGCCAGAATGCGGCCCCTTGACTATAACGCAGGAATGACGCGAATCGGATTTCAAGGGTGCAAACAAGGCCCAAGTGGAGGAGGAACTAGAAGAGGTCGTGGACAACTGATATGTTACCATTGCAGAGAGCCAGGACATTATTCCCGTGATTACACAAATCCAACACGGCCATCATGCTTGTATTGTACCTTGTTTGATCATGAGACGAAGGATTGCCCCACACTGATAGTGAGGTTGCACGATAAAGGAGCACTCCAACCTCCCTAGACTCAAAACTTGCAAATGATGAGGTCTGAGCCATGTAAGGAAGACCCTAATGTGGATATTGTGCTCTGAAGTGGAATTACAATAGGGGATGACAAAGGCAAGTAGCCTTAAGAGAGTACTTGGGTTGGCAAGGCTCCAACGAAAGAACCAGAGTTTGATTTGGAGCGTGCTAAGGAAACCTTCATGGAAGCCGAGAAGAGTTGCATGGATGCCTCCTCTTTAGGAAGCAAAGACAAACCGGAGCTGGGACCCATCGATGCTCACAACGTTCCTGGAAACATGCATGAAGTTGTTGCACAACAACAAGGTTGTAAAGGGGCTGCAGGAACTTGTAAGTAGATGAGCTGGAACCGCACCAAGAGAACCACGTGTAGTCTAGAAGCTCAGAAAGCACACGAAAAGGACGAGAAGGGAGATGAGATTGATCAGACAGAATGGGGAATATGAGATGGACCAATTGGTTCTGGATCTAGGATCAAACGTGAACATTCTGTCGAAGCAAACATGGGAGCACATGGGAAGGCCTACACTACAATGGTCTCTTGTCCAACTGTGAATGGTGAACCAGCAAAAGATCCTACCTATGGGAAGATTGCAGGGAATCATAGTGCATATTGAAGGAGAAATTGCGCTAGCAGACTTCAAAGTGATAGAGATTTTTGATGATAGCAATCTCTACCTCACGCTATTAGGAATATATTGGGCCACTGACATGAATGGGGTGATAAATATGAAGAAGCGCAAGATGATTTTTGAGAAAAAGTATTTGCGAGTAGTTGTACCTCTGGACCCTGTAGAAGGATCGCGCTACATGGAGCCAGTGCGCGACTACGACAATGACGACGATTTGGACTGCATCTACAATATAACCGCACAAGAACAAGACTGGGTGAATCCAACTGTGAGTGGATGAATCTCATGGGAGCGTGAAAGCTCCTGCACATCAGATTCTGACGAGGAGATAGAACGACGGCAGAACCGGTTACACGAGCTAACCACGTTGAACTGTAACATGATGACGAGATCGTTGAACTGCATATCAACGGAGGAAATGGATCTGCCTACGTATGATGGGTTAAGTGAGGTGGATGACTTCCTGAACAAATTTGAAAGAGAGGTGCCAGAACAGCGACGTTTCGAAGCTTTGAAATGGGTATTGCGTAATACGCCAATCATAAAGTGTGCGATGCAGCTAGTAACAATAAAAGATGGGTATTTTCCAAGAAAATGGATGGATGACCAGATGAAACCTTATACAGGTGGCGCAGCCATCTGACTAACCGTGGGAATTATAGTCTTAGCACTCCAAGTAGTTGAAAGGAGGTGCGGGACTATAAACTACTCTACTCGGGAGCTGCGCGCAAAAGCAAAGAGTCACAATGTCCGTGACCACGCAAGGGGGGCTACGCTGCCACGCGGTTTGGCTGGAAAGTGACTGTTGGAGTCATTGGTCACGATGTGATGCTTGAATTGAGGCCAAAAGGAATGGGTGGTAGGCATTTAGGACGTGCTTTATCGGCAAGATTTGAGAAAATATACTCCCAAGGGAGCATTAATGAACCAAATTTGGGGGGAACTGGCGAATTCAAATTCAAAAGGCACTATAAATTACAAAGGATTGCCCAACAAACAACACTTGGTCATTTGCAAATTGATCTGTTATATGTCCCACGTATCCCGAGCCAAGATCTGTTTGCCCTGTGTCGAGCATTGATTGAGCCCTTGAGTACACGATTGAAAGATTTCTGGACCAGCAAGATGGCAGCATCACAAGAATTTAGGGAAATTGCAAAGATGACCACTGAAGAGTCTGTGTAGGCCCTAACTTGGAAATCAATGAGGAGGAGGAAGACCTAGAGGACCTTATCATTGAATAAAATGAGGACGAAGGCATGGATTAAGAAACTGAGCCTACACATCCTCTAACAAAGTTGCCCGCCTATATCCCCCCACGAAAGGGGAAGGAAAAAGAGCCCAATGATCTCAATGAGAGCAAGAGCTCTCTCTAGACCCTGCTCCTCCCAGACGACATCATTTTTTAGGGCACACACCTAGGACGGGTGTCGAGCTTGAAATTTGAAGATTGGGATCTCGCTGACCACAAGAAGTTCCCTCATCTAGAGACCACGCATCTCATGAAGCCCAAGCAAAACACCGCAGTGGGGGTTATTAAATTGGAGCCGTAAAAGTGGTTATGCAGTGTGGAAAAGGCAGGGTTACTAAACCTACTCTAGGTGCCACATTTCCACCGTGCCCCAATAACAATATTCATCATCAGGTAGCCGCTCTACTTGGTGCACGGTTGGTGTTTATAGCTGGAGGAGCCCATCCCCACCACGTACCACTTAATCCACTGCATTACCCAGGTCCCATGTAAAGGAGAGGACCCCGCAGACATCTCAGAGGGGAAGAGCAATGACTTGGCCATCGTGGAGGCTGTGAAGAAGAAGTACAAGCTGGAGAAGAAGAAAAGGGGCTACACCATATCTAGCATCAACAACAAAGAATTTAAAGTGGCAACCTAAATACTGGCAACTAAGGTTATGCGCAAGTGTCGCGCAGATGAGGTACTTGCGCTACTGGTGGCACTTGCCGAGTAGTGCACGGAGGGGGTCCAAATTAACTGGTCTGAGTTCCTATGTAAGGAGTTCCTGGAAGATTGTCGCGAAGCCCAAGAACAAGGCAAAATTTTCCACTATGCATGGCTTCTGTTGTCCATAGTGCTCATGGCAAGGGACTTGCCGCAGGAAAGTTAGTTCCCCACAATTGATAGGGATCTGCCAGAGGCCGCGAACTACGCTTTGCTCTAGGCCACGAAGGCCACGAACCGGATCCGTGACAATAAGATATTCGGGGTGTTCATGGAAATGAACATCAGAATGGGGATTAACCGCAAGCTGCGGTTATCACCCACTGTCTACAATAGCCTGCAAAGTTTTGCAGAATTTAAAGTGGACCTCCAAAACATCTATATCAGAGCGCGCAAGGCCCCGGCCAAGAAATGGAGATAGCTACCCTTTGTATCCACGGATGACATAATATTTGATTTGTGCGATGTCACCTTTGAGGCCCTCTAGAAATTCGCGCAAGAGAATCAGATTATGTTGGGGTCCCTCAGAGCACAGCTTCAGGAGTTGCAGGTGTGTACTCCTCAAGCTGGTACCCTTTCAACCAGCCTCACAGTAGGGACAACTGCAGCAGAGCAGATGTTGCGCACTCGAACAACAAATACAATAGTGTTGCCAGAAGGGGTGCTGGTGACAACAAATGAGGCCGACAGGCCTACGATTAGTGCACTGAAGGGTATTGGGATCAACATGGTTGCAATCCCATGCGAGACGCTATATGTTCTACAGGATGGGATTACTGCTGAACTACAGGATAGGGAGAGTCACGCGCTGCAAGTGTTGAGCAAGAAAAAGATCAACATGGAGCAGTTGAGTTTGCAACATGACGATGTGTTGTCACAGAACATAATGATGATACAAGTACTAAAAGAAGCATGTCATATGGTCCCTGAGCTGTCCATCCCATTATATGCACCAGCAGAGGCGCGCATCCATAGATTAGTAGTAGAGGTGCACGAGGTGCGGGATGAAATGACTAAGGTTCAGCTAGAGCTAAACCTTCAGATAGCATATTTGTGGTTGAAGGCACAACCGTCAACCCCTCTGGAAGTAAGAGAATAGTGTGCCAACGCTATTACATCAGGGCTAGACGAGATCAACAATACAGTAAGGGACTACGCCAGAATGTTGGAGGAGTCATTTGAGGTCCTCAAGAATCTACAGGAGGACTCTAACATCCAGCACTTAGAGACAATGGCATGTGAGCTCCAGCAATAGTATGAAAACGTCAAAGGCACCACACAGACAGTGGCCCTCACTCAGAGGCTCGCATGAATGCAATAGGCCAAAGCGATGAAAGAGAAAGTGGACACTACACGACACCGAGAAGCAGTTCTGAAGGCACGCGTTCAGCCTCGGATCGAAGAGGCCTTCACCATTACCACAACAATTGAAGGTAATATCACACAACTGCAGGGGACACAGGAATAGATGCAGGGAAGTAGTTCTGACACCATATTCTCGAAACAACGGGTTCAGGAGATTCAGCAAGAAGTTGCTTAGTGTGTTTCTAACCTTGCAGCGGTTCGAATAGAGTTGGAGGGACACCACGTGAAGATCTCCGCACCGACAGAGTGACTCTAGGGCGAGTCACAATGTTTGTGTTAGGGGCCTGTTGGGTGTGGAATCCCCCCAAGGCATGTTTTGGGGCTTAAAGCCCAAGTTTTGACCAAGTCCTTTATATAGACTCTGCGATTTGTGGGCGTGGAGCGCAAAGTCATAATAGAGTCACAAAGTTGTCCACCCTTGTCTTTGTAATGTAATTTCGGCTTGATAGACCTACCCATGGTCTGCGGACCATGGGATTGTATAAATAGAGTGAGGCTCTAAGTATAGAAAAAAAGAAGGAATAAAACATAAGCATGATGAGTCGAAGAGATTAAATCGAAGTGTAAAGTGTATTTTTGGGTCATAGAGTAGGAGAAGGCTCTGTAGTTGAGTGCATAGAGGCCTAGTAGTCCGCAACTAAGTGTGCAGACCCCTACAGCTGAGTGCGCAGGGCAGGTCGAGTCTGTAACCATTGGAAGCATTAATAAAGAGAAGTTTTATCATATTTTTTTTAATCTTTTCCTGTTTGATGTATTATTGGGTGTAAATTGCAAGTGTATTGTTTATTTGTTATGCAAATTCATATGAATGTGCTATATAAATAAATATAACGTAAGGCATCCATTTATGTGAAGATAACTAATTAGCGTAGGAAGATAAGTAACCTCTCAGGTGGAACATAGGGAAATAGTGCAAAGTGCTGCTCCAGCAACGTGGAAGCCCCGCAACCCCTGGTTAGGGCTACGCGAAGGAAAGTATATCAAGGCGCAAGGGATGAGGAAGTGTGTGAAGTAACCTGCATGAAGGGACTAATGGTTGGACCCCATCAAACCCTCAGACATCTCAAGGGTGTGGAAACCTGGTTCCAACACCCCCCCACCCCCAATACTACTTTGGGCGAGACCTTAGTTCGCGCTCTGTGGACTGTTGCCGAAAGGGCCAGTGGTATAGGGATTTGTTTGGCTAATTGACTTATAACTTGGGTTAGGCCCCAACAAGCCAACATCAGTTTTGAATCAATTGATGCTAGCTTCACTAAACCTTTGTTGCACTTCAACTATTCCAAGGCCTCTTCTGTGGCTCATAATTGAAGCTGCAATTTATGCTTATCATCTTTTCGTTCTTATAGAATTCTCCTCAATTCAACATTCTCTACTTGAACACTCTGATTGATCTCCTCATTTGAATGATGACAATGTGACAAAGAAGGTGAATAATCACTAAAATATGGAGATGGAGCATTGTCCTCTACTCTTTCTTTGTCATGTTCCTCTCTTGCGATTTTCTCCTCATAATTTGCATACATTATATCTACCATGTTGGCCATCCTAAGGAGGTCCTTGTAGATATCTTTGTCATCCTCCATTTTCCTTCTTGTTGCATGTTCAATATCTGGTTGTCATTCACACTCATAATGCACATCAGCAAGAAGACAACTTTGATACCAAAGTTGATCAAGATTCTCTCTACTATCAGAATTAACCAAGATCTTTTACTTAAGTGATGTTAGCATAATAGCATGTGAAAGACTATGAAAAACTACATTTGCATACTTTAAAGAAGAGGAAACATAAAAACAACCATCAAATCAAAGAACACACACAAGTTGATAATGGGGTTCACCTAGTGTGGACTACCTCTCCGAGCTCGATGTCAAGAGTGGGGAGGCCGCTTCATTAAATGTTGCAATATGATGATGAGTTCATGGCATATTCTTCGTCATTACAAGGATAAACTCCCTCAACAAGAGTGGCATGTCTCTACACAAGACGTTCTCCTATAGGAACTCTCACTCATATGGGCCCTCCTTTAGCATGAAAAGATATCAAGTTCTCACATGAAGTGGCATACAAGTATGCTCTAATAGAATGGTAAACAAGGATCTCAAAGTCAAAATCATCATCTCAGAAAATCAAAAGAAATACATGGCATCACTGCATCATATACCTCCATTTCTAGGGATGGCATGAAAATGGACAGCTCTGCTAAAGACATGGACTACACCATCGAATTTGTGGTGCGAAATTATGTCAAATGATTGCAAAATCGACCCTTTTCTGACACCATCGAAATCTGGACCCTCAGGAATCTCAAAGATTCCTTCTAGTTGTTTAACTAGAATTGTGCTACATAGATGACAAATCTGACTTCGCCACTGCACTTCTTGTGAAAAACTGAGTAAAATGAGTATAAAGTCAAGCTAGTTCTGAAACTATGAAAAATTGGCCCTTAGGGAATCTGCTAGATTCCTCAAAATTCCACAAAGATTCTTCTCTGCAATTTGATTGAAATTTTGTTGCTCAGTCAAAAACGATCATGCCATCACTCTCCTCATGAAATTCTAGTTCGTTTGAGTATAATTTGGCATGATTCTGTCAATATGAAAATTTAGCCCCAAGGGAAGCTTTTAGATTCCTCGTGATTCCACAAAGATTCATCTCTGCGAGTTGACTGAAGATCTACTACTTAAATGAGGAAACTGATTACACCATCAGATTCCTTGCAGAAAACTGAGTAAAATGGGTATAAAGTTGGCATACTTCTGCCTTTGTAAAAAATCAGCTTCTAAGGGAATCTTTTAGAATCCTCACTGGTTTTGAATGGAATATTCTGTAGAATATTCCCCTAGAATATTCTTTGTCTCACAAATTGTGCCCACTCCTCGTTCCGTCGTGTGGCTCCACCTCCATTCTGCAGTTCGGTCCTCTTGGCTCCTTCGGGTGAATGGTAAAAAATTCTTTTTATATATTAAACTTGACGAAGATTTCAATAATTGGGTTGTTGGCCCATTGGTTGGCTTGGTGTTAATTTAGTGTGACAATTGGGGAGGTCCTAGGGTCAAACCCCGCGAGACCCCTTGTGGTTGGTGGGCTTGTTAATATATATATATATCTATATTTTATTATATTATATAATATATAGATATATAAATTTTTATTGGTGGGTTTACAAGTTTAGGGGGGTCATTACATATGACTCTTCCACCATTACCATATTGACCCAACCATACACCATTTTGTATATGTTTTTGAACCACAGTATATATGGTTATGGTTTTTTACGACACTTTATAATTTTTAATGTATGGTTTGTTTCAACCATATACCCACCATAAAATGATGCCATGTATTTGTTGGCTATTTTTGTTCATAATCATTTTTTATGGGTTTATATGGTTGTTAACCATATTTAAATGATCCTTTATAATTTTTAATATATGCTTTGTAAACCAACAAATCCTAACTTAATATTTTTGATATTTTGTTTTATGTGGGTAATTATTATATACTCTTTTTAATGGTTTGTTTTATTGATGGGATTTTTATATATATATTTTTATATTTGTATTTTCTGTAGGGTTAGGAGGCCAATGCTGGAGTGCCATGTGTCAATGGCCAATTGGTCAGTCAGCTTCCATGTATGTCTGATGGTTCCCCTTTTCCTATGTAACTTTGCAAACTTCTGACAATCATAAGTTTCTCATACAAACTCAGATTTGAGTGTCGTTTGTGCCACCATATTTAGAACGACAAGATCTAAGACTTGGACTTGGTTTCACTGAGAGTTGAAGAATTTGATTTTTGAGCCTTTCTAGAGCCACTTGGATCATTTGTCCAGCCTTTGGGCCTCCAAAAGCATGAATGCAATCTGCAATCTGTTGTACTCCCTTGTTTGCACAACAAGTTCCCTGAAAGGCCACACTTCATTGTACTTCTCCTTTGTTCTTCGGAGACATAAGTGATGAACCAATACTTGTGTCCTCTGCAAACTTGTAGTACATATTTGCAAAATACATGTTCAATTAGAGGACTTTTCATGACCGAAGCAAACTCCATACGTTCCAAGAGTTTGTAACATATTATTTGGTCAAGTTTACATCAAAAATATAACAGAAGCCAATACCCCAACTATCAACAAAAGGCCCAAAAATTCACCGTTTCTTTAATAAGCAATGGAAAACACATTATCACTTTCACAATTATATCACAACAAATGATTTACAAAATGCGACCACAACAAGCTACTATATCTAGTAAAACCATCTCTCACTCATCAAAGTGAATGAGTCATCCTCCTATGGTGGATTTGCTTGTTGAACATCTTCACCAGCTTGTTTCTTCACAAGCGCTTTGTCCTTCTTGAGACATTGCTCTAAATGGAGCTCCCAACATGTGGCTCTTTGATGCCACCTTTGTTGCAATGATTGAAAAACGTTTTCTTCCTCCATACCTACTTAACCTTCTTCCTTCCCTGATGTGGATAAGGCCTTTCACGTCTCATCATCTTTCTTGTTGTCATTCTCTTCCAACACTCAGAACCACAAGGTTATGCAATCCATAAAAACTCAATGGTATTCTATGCCATGCTTTCTTCTTATCATTAACAATGTGTTTGTAATCAAATGAAATTTAGAATACTGAGACTTTTTATACCTCTCTTGTCTACCTCTGGTGCAATCCTAGCGATGAGAACTTGTCTTAGCTCTTCCTCTGCAATGTGCACTGTCATGAGAGGATTGTGATGTGTTCCAATCATCCTCTTTCGTCTATGGCTTTGACAATTCCTTGGAAGATTCTACTACATTCGAGCACTCTCCTTCAGTGTATCCCATCTTGGTAAGGTCTCAGGCTAGTTCCTAAAATGAGTACCTCGAGGCTTCCAACAAAACTAAAGTCATGTGAAAATGAAAATAAATAATGATCAAAATTGCTTACCTTAGTTGTCGATTCTGAATCAGGTGATGATGGCTTCACTAAGCCTTCGTTTCGCTTCAACTCTTCCAAGGCCTCTTGCATGGCTCATAATTGAAGCCACAATTTTTGGTTCTCATCTTTTTCTTCTAGTAGAAGTCATCTCAATTAACTATTCTCTATTTGAAGGCTCTGATTGATCTCCTCATTTGAATGATGACAATGCAACAAAGAAGATGAATAATCACTGAAATATGGAGATGGAGCATCGTCTTGCGCTCTTTCTTTCTCCTATTCGTCTCTTGCCATTTTCTCCTCATAATTTGGATACATTATATCTACCATGTTGGCCATCCTGAGGAGGTCCTTGTAGAGATATATGTCCCCCATTTTCCTTCTTGTTGCATGTTCTATCTCTGGTTATCATTCACACACGCCATTCACATTATCAAGAAGGCCACTTTGATACCAAACTTGATCCACATTCTCTCTGATACTGGAATTAACAAAGATCTTTTACTTTTGTGATGTTAGCAGAATTGCAGGTGAAAGAGTGTGAAAAAACACATCTGCATACTTTAAAGAAGAGGAAACATAAAGACATCCATCAAATCAAAGAACACATACAAGTTGATAATGGAGATCACCTAGTGTGGGTTACATCTCTAGACTCGGTGTCAAGAGTGGGTAGGTTGCTTCATAAAATGCTACAAGATGATGATGAGTACATGGTGTATTCTTTGTCATTACAAGGATAAACTCCTTCAATAATAGTGGCATGTCTCTCCACAAGACGTTCTCCTATAAGAACTCTCACTCATATGGGCCCTTCTTTAGCATGACAAGATATCAAGTTCCCACATGAAGTGGTATACAAGTATCCTCCAATAGAATGGTGAACAAGGATCTCAATATCAAAATCATCATCTCAGAAAATCAAAAGAAAGACATGGCATCATTGCATCATATACCTCCACTTCCAGGGATGACTTGAAAATGCTCAGTTATGTTAAAGAAATGGATTTCACTATTGAATTTGTGGTGCGAAATCGTGTCAAATGATTGTAAACTCAACCCCTTTCTAACACCGTCAAAATATGGACCCTCGGGAATCTCAAAGATTCTCTAAAGATTCTTTCTCGCTGGTTGATTGGAATTATGTTGCTCATGTGAAAAATCTGACTTTTCCACTGTGCTCCTTGCAAACAACTGAGTAAATGAGTATAAATTCGGCCTAGTTCTGAAACTGTCACAATTTGGCTATTAAGGAATCTTCTAGATCCCTCATGATTTCACAAAGATTCCTCTCTGCAAGTTGACTGAAATTTTGATGCTCGGATCATAAGATAAAACACGCCATCGCTCTCCTTGTGAAATTCTAGTTTGTTTGAGTGTAAAGTTGTCATGATTATGTCACTGTGAAAATTTGGCCCCAACAAAATCTTTTAAATTCCTCATTATTCCACAAAGATTCCTCTCTGCAAGTTGATTGAATATATGCTACTCATATGAGGAAACTGATTACACCATCAAATTCCTTGTAGAAAACTAAGTAAAATGGGTATAGATTCGACATACTTCCACCTCTGTAAAAAAATTAGACTCTAAGGGAATATTTTAGATTCCTTGTTGATTTTGCATGGAATATTCTTATGAAATATTCTTTGTCTCAAAAATCGTGCCAGCTCCTGGTTCTACCATGTGGCTCTGCATCCGTTTTGCAGTTCGATCCTCTTGGCTCCCTTGACCGAATGGTAAAATTCTCTTTTTTATATATTAAACTTAGCGGAGCTTTCAATAACTAGGTTGTTGGCCCATGGGTTAGCTTAGTGTAAATTTAGTGTGATAATTGGGGTGGTCCTAGGGTCAAAACCCGAAAGACACCCGTGTGGTTGGCATTATCTAATAATATAATATTATATATAGATAATTGGTTGGTTTACGAGTTTTGGGGGGTCGTTATATATGACCGTTCCACCATTACCATATTGATTCAACCATACAACATTTTTGATATGTTTTTAAACCATAGTATATATGGTTATGATTTTTTAGGACGCTTTATAATTTTTAATGTATGGCTTGTTTCAACCATATACCCACCATAAAATGATGTCATGCATTCGTTGGCTATTTTTGTTCATAATCATTTTTTATGGATTTATATGGTTGTTAACCATATTTAAACGACCCTTTATAATATTTTGTTAATTTTAGGTATGTTTTATGCTTAGAGAAATTTATTTCAATTTTCACAGCTAGCTCAATATCATTTCTAGATTAGCAATCACATCAGCATTT